>PVLC010046243.1:0-11520 GCA_004027655.1 Graphiurus murinus | reverse complement strand
TAAAATCATGTTCTTTGCAGGGAAATGGATGCAACTGGAAAACATTATGTTAAGTGAGATTAGTCAGTCACAAAGAGTTAAGAAGCATATGTTCTCCCTAATATGTGGATGCTAGGGAGAAGATGGGGCATAGGAGGGTCTCTAGATGAAAAGGAGAGATCCTCGATAAGCAAAGAAGTTGATTTAATTGTAGTGGATGTATGGGGCAGAGGGATGCCCTAAAGCACATGATGTACTTACACAATCATATCAAGGTCACTCACTGAAGTGAACCTGAGGGGGAGGGAGGGGGAGGGAATTGGGTGGGAATTGGGGAAGGGGTCAAATGAGAATGTGCAAATATGTTGTTAACAACTTGTACTTAACAAAGATGTATGCTATATTGCACGAATTACTACAATAAAAAATTTAAAAAAATTAAAATGAAAAACCTTTCTACAAGACATTTTGTCAAACTAATTTATAAACCTTAAACATATTTAACCCTTCCATTGTATTTCTAAGGATTAAGCCTGAAAATATAAACCAAGTAAGTACCAATATTTATATAGCATCATAACTAATAACATTAATTTAAATAAAGGCACACAAAATATCTAACAGTAGCAATAATCAAGAAATTGTAATAGTTTGCCTAAAGTAACATTATACAACACTCAAGCATCATGTTTTTCAAAACATTTGATATAAAATATTGCTCAAAAATACAATATTAAGTGAATTCAAAAGCACACACCACAGCATATGCACAATGACATAAATGTATTAAAAGCAAACATATCTGTTGGAACATCAACTTCATTCAGTCAGCACCCATGGTTGTTTGGGATTAGCAGCCAAATTCATAAGACAGGATTGTGTTTTCCCAGTACAAAATTTACATTGTGTAAGCTTCTGAGCAGCAAAGAAAACCTTCAACAGAGTGAAAGATGATCTATTAAGGGATGGGAGAAAATATTTGAAAACTGAATGTCCTATATGGAATAAACCTCTGACTCATGTAAGCATATCTTATAATCAATAGTAAAAATCTAAAAACCCAATTATAAAGTAGGCTTAGGAGTTACATAGACCTTTCTCCAAAGAAGTGAAATAAATGGCCATTAAGTATATGGAAAGATGCTCAACATCACTAATCATCAAGAAAATGAAAATAAAACTCATAGCCAAATATTGCCTCATGCCTGTAAGGATAGCAGTCATCAAAAAACAAAACACCATTTACTACAGAAAACAAGTATTGGTGAAGATGTAGAGAAGTTGGAGTCCTGTAAGCTTTTGATGGGAATACAAAATGGTGTAGCTACTATTGAAAACAGTATCAGAGTCCCTCAAAAAATTAAAGGTAGAACTTTATAAGATTTGCAATCCCATTTCTTGATACATATCCAAAGAATCAAAAGCAAGATCTCAAAGAGCTATTTGCACACCTATGTTCATTGAAGCACTATTCACAATAGCCTATCCATAGATGTAAATGGATAAATAAAATGTGTGGTATATGTACAACAGGATATAATAGAAAGCCCTTAAAAAGAAGGAAATTCTACAATATGAACAACAAGAATTAACCTCGAAGACTTAATGCTAATGGAAAATAAGCAAGTTAGAAAGACAAATACTGCATGATTTGACTTTTATGATATATTTAAAATAACTAAATTCTTAGAATGAGAGTAGAATGGTGCTTGCCAGAACCTGGGGAAAGGGGAAGTTACTGATCAATGAGCATTCAGTTTCAGTCAAGCAATATGGTAAGTTCTAGAGATATACTGTAAAACATTGTACGTATAATCAACAATAATGTATTAAAATCATTGAGAAGATAGATCTAATGTAAATTGTTCTTATTGCAATTAAGCAAAATACAGAAATAGAAGATGTAAAGCAGGAGACACAATGAACTCTATGTATCCAGAGGCCAAAGATTCTCTCCCACACAAGAGGAAAAATCTCTTCTCTCCTCAGTAGATCCACTACATCTCCAATCAAGAGGTGGAGCTTATTTTCCTTCCCCTTGAATCTGTGTTGGACCTTTAACTGCATAGTGCTATTCCAGGACTTTGAGTCCAAGCATTGTGAAAGCATGGCAACTTAGCTGCTTCTGTTTTGGGATTCAACTGCTAAGAAGCAACAAGGACAGGTCCAGGTACCAAGAAAATATCCCTTGCTATGCTTCCAGGGCACATCAGCATCAGCCATGTGCATGTCAATCCTCCAGCCTCAGTTGAACAATCCAAGGTGTGCCACCTGGAGCAGGATGTGTTTTACTCTGGCTCCATCCAGATGGAAACTAAATAGTGCTGATTTAAATCATTACATTTTGTTCCAAAACAATAGACAACTAATGCAAAGGACAACTACACAATGGAGCTGAGATCTAAATACTCTTTGGTGTGACTTCTGAATGTACTTGAAATCTGCATAGTCACAAGATTCAAGACTGTTTGGGTGTGAACCATCTCAGTTTAGGGATGCGAACAGATCAACTCTTATGCCTTAGAGTTACTTAGCCTCTTGAGTAACACATGACTACCATATAACCAGGCCTCATCATTACTCAATCAAAATTTGAAGCAACAAAGCCGGGCGTGGTGGCACACATTTGTAATCCCAGTATTAGGGAGGCTGAGGCCCGAGGATCTGGGTTCCCAGCCAGCCTCAGGTACTTAGTGAGACCCTCTGCAACTTAGTGAGGCCCTGTTTCAAAATAAAGAATAAAAAAATAGGGCTAGAGGTGTAGCTTGGAGGTAGAATGCCCCTGGGTTCAATACCCAATACTGCAAAAAAAAAAAAAAAAAAAATGGGACAACAGTTCTTAGGTACTTGATCCTATACATGGTACCTTGACCATATTCTCATTTTTCTGGGATCTTGTTATAGTCCAATAAATTATTTGAATTGCCATTAAAGGGAAGATTACAAAGAAAAAATCTTCAAGGGTTTTGTTTACCATTTATCTTTTCTTTCCATCTGTCTAGCTTTATATGTATTGAATAAAAGACCAGATGGATATATTGAAAATATGTTTTTTATAAGTTTTTACTTATATTTCTCTAGATTTTCCATTTTTAACATGATAATATAATAAAAACTTAGGTCACAATGATAATGAAATAGGAGCCAATATTTAGGCTCCTTCAGGCTTTTATTGAGTGACCTAAGACTGAAAGTCAGACTCTTTGTTCAGGAGGGTGGATCCTACTTTCCTTGATCTTGCGTTTTTATATTGATTGCCATCCAGCATTAAAATGCTCTTGGGCTCCTAGCCCTGGCCAGTTCTTCCTTCTTCCTAGAAATTGTGAGTGAGTTACTAGATTGATAGGTTAGGGAAACATGTGAGACATGCCTCACACAGAGGCTTTCTGGGAGGATAGCAAGAAGCACTTTGCTCTGTTTCTCCTGGCTGTATGCTTCTCAGGTAAGGTTACTATGTGGGAAAGCCTGTGGTAATCCAGTTCTGGATCCTGTCACTGGATAGACCTGACTGTTTAATAATGGGACTTCTAATTAGAAAGTCACTTAGTGAGACCCTCCGCAACTTAGTGAGACCCTGTTTCAAAACAAGGAATAAATAATAGGGCTGGGGGTGTAGCTTGGAAGTAAAACGTCCCTAGGTTCCATCCCCAGTACAGCAAAAAAAAAAAAAAAAAAAAAAAAAAAAAAAAAAAAGTCAAATTTTGTACCATGGCTATGTGATACTCTTCAATAAAAACTTGGGCCATCATGATAATATATGTCATTGCCCACACTAGGACACTTTGAGAGTTAGAGAGTACCAAATAGTATAAGCAAATGCTAATTGATCAACCCTAAACTATGGCAAACAAAGAAGCAATCATAGCTTTCACACCGATGAGGGTGACATACGATTTGCTCTTTTTGTTTGTTTACTTAATTGAGTCAGTCTTTATGATGGGAAGAATGATGTTAATTTTGGGTTCCTCAATCCCCAACACTGATAATTTTTTAAAGTCTTCTAGCTTTCAGATCAATGCCTTCTAAAAATAAGTTGCCTATAATAGTCAGTGTGAAAAAATAAATCTGGAAGATTATACACAAAATTGTCAATATTTCTTTTTTGAAGAGTAAGATTTTAACCTAATTTCAACATATATGTGTATGTATACATACATATGCTATCTGTGTGTGTGTGTGTATATATATATCATCATACACACATGTGCATGAGATACATTTTTGTGTTTGCATTTTTACAGCATTTCTTTGACAATCAAGGAAAACTTAATCTAATCTAATCATATTCAAGAGAGTACTTTTTTGTGTGTGTGGTACTGGAGATTGAACCCAGGGGCATTCTACCTCCGAGCTATATCCCCAGCCCTATTTTTTATTCTTCATTTTGAAACAGGGTCTCACTAAGTTGCGGAGTGCCTCACTAAGTAGCTGAGTCTGGCCGAGAACCCGGATCCTCCCGTCTAGCCTCCTGAATCCTGGGATTACAAACATGCGCCACCACGCCCGGCAGTACTTTTTATATAAATAGCTTTATATTATCTCATTTAATCCTATTAGCAACCTGTGAGGTAGATCATATTTTTCTATTTTATTAATGTGGATACTGGGACTTGAAACTATTGTGCCCAGGTAATGGGGAAACTAGAATTTGAACGCAAGACTATGTGGGTCTACAGCCCATATGGTTAATTGTAGTGTTTTACTGCCTCACTGTTCAGCTCACAATGGCTGATAATTAAGTTGGGAATTGATGGCTCATTTCTCATTTTACTCTATGTTATATGACTGGTTCATGTGTGAAGATAAGTGCACCTGAGCTCAGTTCTCAGATCAGCAGTGAGGATTCATTTCTAATTAGCAAGAATATCCAGCATCATATTATTATAGTCATAGAATGATTTCTTCACATCTAACAGCCAACTCCTATGCCTCAGTTTAAATTTTACCTCTTGGTTTGGACATCTTGCCTTCTACATAGTCCTTGTGATTGATTTAAATATCTCGGATGTGGCATTCTACACATTTAGGCATCTCTCAATTTTGTAGCACTCAGCACATTTGCTGCTATTTTTGTTTTGTTTCATAACTTGCTGTGGAATCAAACAAATGTGTGGAAGCACAAGTGCACAAGATTGATTAAGGACAATGCACTCTATTCAACTGTGTGTGCTGACAATTGGAATTAAATTTCACACCAAATCTTGTTTTCCATCTAATAGCTCACTTCTCTTTTTAAAAGAAAATTTACTGATGCTGAGAAATCAGCTGTGAGTGAATCAGACTTCGAGAGAGGCTAGAATGCAGGTCTGTGAAAAATGGATGTGCAATCTTTTACCCATACCACAAATGTCCTTCATTCAACCCTTAGCACGTTTTTCTTTCTAAAAACAAATATTATGAGTTTTGTTGAAAGAAAAATCACCCTAGGAAAATATGTATTGGCTTTAAAATATTTTTTTTTCTTTTGTGGTATTGGGGATTGAACCCAGGGGCATTCTACCTTTGAACTACAGTTCAAACCCTTTTTTAATTTTTTAAAACAGAGTCTCTTGCTAGGTTTCTGAGAGTCTCACTATGTTGCTGAGGTTGTCCTCAAATCTGTAGTTCTCATGTCTCAGTATCAAAAGTACTGGGTTTATAGTTGTAAAACCAACATGCCCAACTAAAATACTCTTTGTTTGGGACTTGATATAAGACTTTGATCTTACTTTGAAGATACACTGTGTAATGATCACTCTGAAAAAAGGAAAAGGTGGTGAAAATCAAGGAAGGCAGCTAGCAGGAAGGGGATTGAATGAGTATAACCTCAGCAGAGACACAATGCCCTTCCTGTGGAAGAAGGGCACTTAGGAGGCCCTTGGAGTTTACTTACTAAAATTGTTACTCAATTGATCTCCACCTTGATTTTCCTCATTATAAGGTAAAGGTATAAAAGGTTCATCCCAAAGAAAAATTTTGACAATAATAACAATTGTTTTGAAAGTTCTTATGGCCCTATGTAGCACAAATTTCAGAATAAATTTATATATTGATATTAACATAATTTTAGAAAGAGAAATAATAAAGTAGCCAACCAAATATTGTACTCCTTCTTAGTGTTTTGTTTAGAGGATTCATGTATACCCACCTATTCTACATAAAAATGTATAACCACCTATTCATGTATGCCCACCTATTCATGTATACCCACCTATTCTACATAAAAATCTTATTAAGAAAGCAAATTTTATATATATATATATATATATATATATATATATATATATATATAATTTAGTAATAAGATTGAACCAGGGGACATTCTACCTCTGATCTACAGCCCCAGTCCTATACTATTTTTTATTTTGAAATAGAATATTTCTTGAAGTTAACATAAAGAGAAACTAACAGTAAATTTCCATTAGATATTATGACTAGCATACTTAGAAATATTATTTTTATTTAAATAATAATTATTCCTTTATTAATTAAACAGACTTTCCATGTATGCCTATATTATGTACTAACATAGGAGACAAGGCACAGATCAGTAGAGTTACTTCTTATCCATAGAAGTTTCTTATCTTGTTTAGGGCATAGGCATAGGTATCAACTGTCAGGAAATAATGGAGTCCTTTTGAATGAAAAATGCTTGGACTTCTCCAGGCCAAAGAAAACTGACCTCCCCTCATTTCTAGAATGATAAGGTTAACTTGACAGAAACTAAGATAGGGCTTTCCTTATGTTAAATTCCTATTAACAAGGAATTGATTGTATATATTCAACATGAAATATTAGCCATTAAAGTAGTAAAGGTTCACCCATTGTCAAGCATCTAAAGGTTTACAAATATTTTGGCATTATGAGCTAGGTAGTACATGGTTCTCAGTATGTGGTCAAAATGTATTGTTTTAAACTTGTTCTCAAATCACACTGGTGTTTATTGCTTAGCATAATTTTTTGAAAATATGAGGGAAAAATAAAAGCATTCTCTTTCTCAGAGCATTTTACTTTAGCCTTAGATCTCAACTTTAAAAAAGAACCTTGACACAAAAATTGTATTAATAATTCATGGACTATATTAATGGCTGAGTTAAAACTTTAACAAGTTGGTGTTACAAAACTGTCAAAAATGTTACAGCCCTGCCTTCTTTAATTTCAACTGCTTCTGATGAAGCGTGGGAAATGCCTTATTGGTGTGCAGTGTTACCAATTATCTGACAGAGCCAGAGTGTATTTCCAGCTAATCAGAATAAGAGTGCAGAATTAAATCTCCCGTGTGAAACTCATCATTTACATATTTATGATTCAAAAATGATAATAAGGCTAATGAGAAGCTCACATACTGCCTTTAAAAGTGAAACCAATCTTACAGTTAATTTCTAACAGATGAAGCTCCTGATACATGGTTGTTGAAAGATGACGTCTGTTGATGACAGTTTAGTTTAATTAAACATTGCAATTATTTGTGTGGACTTATCCCTACATTCTATAAGGGGATTTGTTTTTGAAATATCACTCTTTGGGCTGAGAGTGAGACACAAGGTTAACAGAAGTAGTTGTAACACAAATTTATACACATATAATGCACTGAGAATGGTCATAATATATGCATGTATTCATGCACCTAACCCCAACACTAGTTTCTAAGTGTCTGTGAATGCTGGAGAGGAGGTGACCAGTTGTAGTTTGTGAGGGCTCTTTAAAGCTGTTAAGAGCTCTGAGTTGTGTGTTGCATACACATTTCCGAGTTGAGGAAATATCGTGTGTACTATGATTATACTCATTAAGGGGCACTATCTTCAGAGCCAAGGCATTTGAATATGTTCCCTGCTTCAGCATCATTAACTAAAGAGGTGATGTGCTCATACTCCTGCATCCACTCTAAGAAATGTCTTACACATGTCATCAGTTTGCTGACGCTAGGAGATGACCCTTTCTGGGTAGAATGTAATTTTTAGTTCTCTGTGGATTTGTACAAGGATTTGGGGCACACTATATGTAGTCTAAAAAGAATAAGAACTTGGCATTTTTTAGTTCTGTTATAGTGCTTCTTAATGCTTTATTGTTATTAACATTACTATTATAGATATATAGCAATAAAAATAACAACAAAATACAAAAAGCAATAATAGTAGCCTATATAAACATGAGAACTATGGGGGGCAATTATAGCACTAGAAAGAAAAATGTCATCATACATAGCATAAATTGAATTTTTAATGTATATTACTATATTAGTTTTCTATTGCTTCATGAAAAGCTCAACAAACTATAACTTAAAACAGAATATTTTCAGTATTTCGTCATTTTCTTGGGTCAGCAGTCTATGTGCAGCTTCACTTGGTTCATTATTCAGGGTCTCACAGGCTACAGTCATTGGCTGTGGCTGTGGTCTCCACTGAAGCTCAGCGTGCTCTTCCTCGCTAACATAATTATTGACAGAACTCAGTCACTCAGTTGTAAAAGTGAGGCTGTCAGTTCCTAGACAGACGTTATCTACAATTTCCTGATATGTGGCTGTTATGGACTGAATGTTTGTGCCCCCCACCGAATTTATAGAATTTATATATTGAAATCCTAGCCCTGAAGTAATGGTGTTGAGGGTAGGCCTTTGGGAGGTAAGTGGGTCATAAAATTGGAGCCCTCACAAATAGTATTAGTGACTTCTAAGAGTCATCAAAGCTCAGTCTCTCTCTGAGCTCTTTACCATGTGAGGATACAATAGAACACCACCTTAAACCAGGAAGAGGCCTCACCAGACACTAGGTATTCTTGTCCCTTGATCTTGGACTTCCTAGTCTCCTCCACTGTGAAAAATAAGTGTTTGTGGTTTAAAATGCCTAGAATCTTGTTTTGTTATAACAATCTAGATGAAGGCTGTGGTTTTGTCCATAGCAGGTCCACATCATGAAATTTGCTTGTTTGAAGGCAAAGGAAAGTCTATCACTTTAATCTGCTAGGAATTTACATAATGCAACATAATCATGGGAGTAACATTCTGCCATCTTTGCCATATTCTACTTGTTTGAAGGAAGTCACAGGGCTTCTCTCATTAAAAGGGATGATATAAGTTTTTAAGACAGTTTTGGTTACCTTTGGATGTGTACACTAGTCCACCACAATTGATGAAAAGCAGCACAGTAAAGAATGCAGACTCCTGTTCACACATTGTCATATGTCAGCTCTATCATTCACTGGCCATACAACATTTGGGAGGTACTTTAACTATTTTGTCTTGAATTTTAATCTTTAAAAGAAGGATATTCTGAGATCTACTTTTAATGTTATGAATATAAAATGCATTAATTAATTTTAAGCAGTTAAAATGTTGCCTGGTGCATGGGAAGCTCTCTGTAAATGTTATTATTGTTGATATTTATGATTAAGCAAGCAGTTATCATTTTCACATTCTTTAGAGAAGAGGTAACACTATATATATAGTGTTAGTGACTTCTATATATGACATATATATGTTAGTGACTATATATATACTCATATATATAGTCATGTATATATTATTCTTTATATATATGAAGAAGATGTTCTTATAGGGAATGAAAAAATTAGTACCTTCCAACTAGATTATTTCCCTTGATCCTAACAAGAGATCTATGACTCTAATTATTGAGATCATTATTTGTATTATACTTGTGTGTCTTGTCATTTGGACATGACCTAATGAGTAGAGTTCCAGCATGGAGATTTCTTTTTTAAAAAGCACAAAAGAATATTTACAAAATATGGAAAAGATTGAGAAACATCAGAATTTATCTTAAAGATTTGGAAATAATGAATGGCAGGAATGATGACAGAATGTATTTGAAGAAATATTTTTTTCAGAGTTTTCTAGACTTACAGGGAGATATATATTCCCAGATTAAAAATACATTTCATGTATTGAATCACTTTTTTAAGAAAAAGTGAACTCACATCAATAAACAGTGTAATAAGTTTTCAGAAAATGAATAGAACAGAGATAATCTTAAAATCTACTGGAAAGGCAAAATAGCATACTTATGTGAGAAAATTGATATTACTAGAAATCATATTTTATGGAGACAATAATGCTGTTCTTTCAACTAATAAAGGCAGTTAACTGTTACATTGAACTTGCCCTGGGTTCTAAATATTTTGCACTTCTTGTGAGATAATAACTATTATCATATCCATTTTACAAATGAGGAAATTAAGAATATGAGAAGTTAAAACTTTCTTAAATGTATACAGCCACTGAAAAGTGAATCTTGTTTAGCTATGCTTTATACTCAATTATTATTTGAAAGTGAGATATAAATCAACATTTTTCAAGGGATTGTAACAGAGTTTAGCACCCTGCATTGTTCAATTAACTTGTGGAGGCTTTACTTGATGTATTTGTAAGTGAACTCTGAATTAAGAGAATATATAAAGGATCCAATAAAGAGCAGTATGCAGAGTTTCACAATTGATATCAATAAATTCAGCTAACAACTTAATAACTATTTTCTAAGTTTAAAAAAGTAAATAAGAGCTCTAAAATATGAAGATGTGTGGTTGAGATAGTGGTTGCAATGGGTAGCTAAGGCATAATAAGGTATACTGCCATATGGGAAGAAAAAAATGAACAACAACAGAATGTTAAGTAAATATATCAGATGTTTATATTAAACTTATATTAAAAACATATAAAATTCTTATATGCTGAGTATGATAATTTACAAACCAGAAAGTGAATAAAAGAAAAAGATGAACTATAGAAAATGGTATTAATTTAATAGGAGCAGAGGAGAAAGAGAAAAAAAATAAAACAAGGATAAACATAGGAGAATAAAATAGCAAAAGAAGTTAAATTATATCATCGCAATAAATGTAAGTGGATTATATAAATATTCTAAAGCACAAATACTTTGTTGAAAAAGAATAAAGTAGCTATTGTCTGACTTTAAAAGACACTTCACAAATAAAATTGCATTGAAATGTTCCTAATAAAGAAATAGTCCTGGTGTGCTAGATTTCAGATATAGAATTTGATGATCTTGATTCATGGGGCGGGGTGGGGTGGGGGTTCAGTACCTCTGTTAATGTCCAGATAGGAAACATGCTGTACCCTGAGTCCTAGAAAGTGTAGTTCAGAGGTAAACTGTCCTTGGATTAAATCTGCAGTACCACAATAAAGAAAGAACCAAAGGAAGAAAATTTGCCTAGAATGTTTTGAATTTTTATGTACATAATAGCATAGCCAAGAGATTAAAAAGAAAAATTGAAAGTGAACTGTTTCACCAAACACTGATAAATCAAGAGAAAAAGAGATCTATAACCCCAAGATATTTTTACATAAAACTGACTACAATTTCATGAAGTATTTATCTGCAAAACATTTTTAACCAAAAGGCAAATAAAATAGAAACCAGTCCTTAAATGATAACTTTAATGCACCAATAAAAATATTAAAAAAATGAAACCCCAAATACAAAAACCTTGATAACTTTAAGAAATAAAACATCCTCCAAAACTTCAAAATGCATTCACAAATAATTAATAGTATTGTGAAACTTTACTTGTTTGATTTTTTTTTTTTTT
>PVLC010046242.1:0-11502 GCA_004027655.1 Graphiurus murinus | reverse complement strand
GGGGATTGAACTCAGGGGCATTCTACCTCCGAGCTATACCCCTAGCCCTATTTTTTATTCTTTATTTTGAAACCAAGTCTCACCAAGTTCTGGAGTGCCTCACTAGGTAGCTGAGGCTGGCCGTGAACCTGGATCCTCTGGTCTCAGCCTCTGGAATGCTGGGATTACAAGCGTGCGCCACCATGCCCGACTTGCTCATTTAATTTTTTTTTTTTTTTTTTTTTTGCGGTACTGGGGATTGAACTCAGGGGCGTTCTACCACCGAGCTATACCCCTAGCCCTATTTTTTATTCTGAGTCTCACTAAGTTGCGGAGTGCCTCACTAGGTAGCTGAGGCTGGCTGCGAACCCGGATCCTCCGGTCTCAGACTCCCGAATGCTGGGATTACAAGCGTGCGCCACCACGCCCGGCTTCATTTAATTTTTAAGCATCAAACTAGTCTTTTTCAGCCACAGTATATCTTCCCTCTGATATAAGCAGTCTTCTTCACAATGTATTTTTAACATCCTCATGCTTGATTTTAAGACAAAGCAATTTGAATAGTGGGTGCACAACACATGCCCTTGCTGCAAACTGCTTTTCTTGACAAGTAACGCAGTAGTTCAAGGAGGTATAGGGAAGGCTGTATTACTAAATGGTGCTGGTAAATACCACATAATTTTCAATTGCCACAATGACATTATTAGGTTTGTTATTGAACTATGATTTAATAGCAATTGAAGTTCCCAATTTTAAACCCTTGGCAGTGAGATACAAGTTCTCTCATTTGCACATTAGCACCTAAGTGTCAAGGGGTTAAACAATCATCACACAAGACACTGCACTTTTGCACTTTTTTTTTTTTTTTTTTTTTTGCGGTACTGAGGATTGAACTCAGGGGCATTCTACCTCTGAGCTATACTCCCAGCCCTATTTTTTATTCTTTATTTGGAAACAGAGTCTCACTAAGTTGCAGAAGGCCTCAATAAGCAGCTGAGGCTGGCTGCAAACCTGGATCCTCCAGTCTCAGCCTCCCAAATGCTGGGATTACAAGTGTGCGCCACCAAGCCCGGCTGACACTGCACTTCTGGTTGTAGCATTTGGCAGAACCCAAAGGAAAGGAAGTTGTGCTACCTGTTGAAGGGATTGTGAGCAACTGAAAGAAGATATCAGTGCCAGGTGTGGTGGCACATCTCTGTAATTCCAGTACTTGGGAGGCTGAGACAGGAGGATCTCAGTTTTTTGGTTTTTGTTTTTTTGTGGTACTGGGGATTGAACTCAGGGGCATTCTACCTCCAAGCTCTACCCCCAGCCCTATTTTTTATTCTTTATTTTGAAACAGGGTCTCACTAAGTTGCGGAGTGCCTCACCAGGTAGCTGAGGCTGGCCACGAACCCGGATCCTCCGGTCTCAGCCTCCCGAATGCTGGGATTACAAGCATGTGCCACCACGCCTGGCTGGATCTCAGTTTTTATACCAGTCTCTATAACATAGCGAGACTCTCAGTAACTTAACAAGACCCTGTTTCAAAACCAAAAAAATAAAAAGGGTTGGGGTGTAGTTTGGAGGTAGAATGAAGGTCGGGGTGGGGGCTGGGGGTGGGAGAAAAGATACCAAGAGAAGATAAAATGTCACATGAAGTCTTCATAATTTGTGCAAATCCTCTATCATAACCACCATCATCTTTCATGATGGACTTTAATCTCTCTCCAGGAACCATGCCTTTCTTTTTCTTTTGGCTTTGCTTTTCTTGCTTGTTTTTCCCTGCAAAGCATAATCAATGAATTGGTAAATCTTTTCCAAGTCATCAATTTCCAATGAAATAAACACATCTCAGACTAAGGCTTCCCCAAAACTGGCATAATATAGTGACTTTTCATATTGTGTAATTTGATGTTAGTAACTTTCCAAACTCTGCAAAATCATCTCTTGAAGATGGGTTCATAGCAGCTATTCCATAAACTGTATAGTATTGGTGTTAATACTCTACAGTTTTTTTTGCTAGTTCAAGGTTTCTTGTAATTTCTTTCTGTGTATGTGTGTGTGTGTGTGTGTGTGTAGCTGGGGATTGAACCCAGAGGCATTCTACCTCCAAGCTACAACCCCAGACTGATTTTATTTTTTATATGGAAACAGGGTCTTGCTAAATTGCTGAGAATTTCATTAAGTAGCTGAGGCTGTCCTCAAACCTGCAATCTTCCTATCTTCCCCTCCCAAGTATTGTAATTACAGGCATACACCACCATGCTTGGCCAGGAAAGAAACTTTTGAAAAATGAATAATGATGAAACCAACATTTACTCTGTGTGTCAGATATTATCAGTTGTGCAGTCACTTGGTCTTTTATGCCCCCACTTTGGAAAAGAAGCTATCATCCTCATTTTGTATATAAGGAAAAAGGGTGTAGAAAGGCAAATAACTCTTTCAAGGTCACAGAGGTAGTGCACAAAATTGCAGGACTTCATCTAAATGCCAATCAGGGCCTCTGCTTTTTGTCCTGATGCTCTACTGCCTCTAAATTAAGCAAACCTGGTTTGGAAAACATTGCTTTTTTTTTTTTTTTTTTTTTTTTTCGGTACTGGGGATTGAACTCAGGGGCATTCTACCTCCAAGCTACACCCCCAGCCCTATTTTTTTATTCTTTATTTTGAAACCAAGACTCACTAAGTTGCGGAGTGCCTCACTAGGTAGCTGAGGCTGGCTGCGAACCCAGATCCTCCGGTCTCAGCCTCCCGAATGCTGGGATTACAAGCGTACGCCACCACGCCCGGCTTATTTTTTATTCTTTATTTTGAAACAGGGTCTCACTCAGTTGTGGAGGGCCTTATTAAGTAGCTGAGGCTGGCCATGAACCTGTGATCCTCCTGTCTCAGCCTCCCAGGTACTGGGATTACAAGCATGTGCCACCATGCCCAGCTTAACATTGCATAATTTAAAAAAAATATCATGAACACTACATTTTAGTAGGCTTATATTCCCTGAATTCTCATTAATAGAAAGCTATTAATTTCTCATTAATAGAAAGTAGTTTGAAAATGTGGTCGAAGGTCGGGCATGGTGGCTCATGCTTGTAATCCCAGCATTTGGGAGGCTAAGACTGGAGGATCCTGGTTCGCGGCCAGCCTCAGCTACCTAGTGAGGCACTCCGCAACTTAGTGAGACCCTGTTACATAATAAAGAATAAAAAAGGCTGGGGCTGTAGCTTGGAGGTAGAATGCCCCCAGGTTCCATCCCTAGTACCGAAAAAAAAAAAAAAAAAAAAGTTAAAAAGGGGGAATAGGATCATTTTCAGGGATCCTCCATTCAACAGGCCTAGTGATTTGACACCCCCATGCATAACAATATGCCACATCATCTCCCCCATAGATTGGATTTAATTCCCATCTGATAGGGGAAATTTCTAACTCTAAATAAGGCAAAAGGAAGGAGGGTCACCCAGTCTCGCCAGTCTCTAAGGCTAATTTTGTTAAGGTCTCTTTCAAAGTTCTTTTTTCGACTTGTCCTGAGCTCTGGGGCCTATAAGTACATTGTAATTTTCAATCTGCCCCAATAAATCGTGCTACTCCCTGGCTCACCTTAGACACAAAAGCAGGTCCATTGTCTGACTCTACTGGTTGGGGAAAACCATACCTTGGGATGATTTCCTCTAACAGTTTCTTAGCCACAACAGTAGCAGTCTCATTTTTGGTGGGGAAGGCTTCAGTCCATCCAGAGAAGGTATCTATAAAGACTAAGATGTACTTGTAGCATATTTTTCAGGCTTAATTTCAGTGAAATCAATCTCCCAATAAACTCCCGGCTTCTTACCTCTGAGGCGTTGGCCTGGATTTTTAGAAGTGGGGTACGCATTAACCAGCACCCCTTCAATAGCATGAGGTGTTGTTACTATCAGAGTCTGTCCCAAAGTTAATTAGCATCCTTGACCAATGATGTTACTGCTGCTATAATCCGCAAACAAGGCGGCCATCCTGCCACCACAGAGTCCGGTCCTTTGGACAGATAGGCCACAGGTCTCTTCCATGGCCCCAGAGCCTGAGTTCAAAGATAGTGGAAGAGTTCTTGAACCCCTAAGGAAGCCGAGTCCAAGTCAGTTGCCCATTAATCCCGGCATCTGGGTCACGCCATTCAGGCTAAAGGCAGGGTAGTATACCACCTTTTCCCGGGGGGCAGGGAACTTAGGAGGGTGTAGGGATTTGGAATGGTGGAGTGGATGTCCATCACCCGTTTGTTGACTTCCCTGAGGTCCTGCACAGGGCGATCGTCATTAGCTCCGGGTTTCCTAGCAGGGAGCAAAGGAGTATTCCAGGCTGACTGACACACCTTAAGGACTACTCTGAGGTCTAAAAGCCAGCGGATGTGGGGCTTGATCCCTTCCCTTGCTGGTAGTGGCATAGGATACTGTCTTATTGCTACTGGATCAGCCCCGGGATTATGATCAACAAACACTGGGGGATGATGTTTTGCCAAACCAAGACCTCCCATCTCTGCCCATGCTCGGGGGTATTTTTGAAGCCATTGATCTATTTAGGCATCAGGGGAGAGTGGTCTCTCATATAAGAGGTATTCGTCCATCAATTGTAATGAAAGGACTTGAACCAATTTTCCCTCTGAATTAAGGAGCTGTGAGCCCTCGTTTTGGATAACAAATCTCTCCCCAGGAGTGGGTAAGGACACTCAGGAATTACCATAAAAGAATGGGTTACCTGTCCCGTTCTCAAGTCTACTGTTCTTCGGGTAGTCCATGAATATTGTTTAGTTCCAGTGGCCCCTTGTACCCAGGACCGCTTATTGGAGATGGGTCCTCCAGCTTTAAGCAGGACTGAAAAAAATTGGTAGGCTTCCCCTCCACGTTAAGGGTTACCCTGGGCTCAGGGAGGGGCTCCAAACCCCAACCCTTCTGATCATTGTCCTCATTTAGGGTTAATAGCTTTGGCCCCCATTCCTTGGGTTTCCGCTTAGGGCATTTCCTGATCCAGTGTCCTTCTCTGCAAGATGCACACTGGTTTCTACCGAGGGAAGGTTACCTCTTTTCATACCCTCCC
Organism: Graphiurus murinus; assembly: GCA_004027655.1. NCBI lineage: Eukaryota > Metazoa > Chordata > Mammalia > Rodentia > Gliridae > Graphiurus > Graphiurus murinus. The sequence goes on along the minus strand of PVLC010046242.1, from coordinate 6,481 downwards.
TTCTTTTCCCTATCCCCCTTAATGTCCCTAAGTTGCCGCTGGCGGTTACTAGGTTCCGAAGTTACTGAGAGTGAAATTTTAGCCAGGTCTCAGTTCTGCCGCCTTTCTGCCTTGATCTGTTTTATTTCTGAGCTGTCCCTATTATTATAGACCTTTTCAGCTGTTTCAATTAGGTCCCTCAGGCTCCTCTCCCTGAGACTTTCTAGCTTTTGTAATTTCCTTTTAATGTCTACTGTGGACTGCTTGATAAAAGCCATGGCCACAGTGAACTTATAATCTGGATGCTCTGGATCAAAAGAAGTGAATTGCCTAAAGGTCTCCATGATCCATTCAAGGAAAGCCGCTGGACTTTCATCATCTCCCTGCCTTATATCATAAACCTTAGTCAAATTAGTGGGCTTTCGAGCAGCCGCACGGAGACCTGCCAAAAGAGTCTGACGGTAGACAGGAGACGCTCCCTACCTTCTCCTGTGTTGTAGTCCCATTGGGGTCGAATGAAGGGAAAGCCGGCATCTATTTCAGCTGGATTTAATGTTGGTACTCCCGTTAGACCCGGAACCAATTTCCGGGCCTCCGGAGGATGCGCTCCCGCTCCTCCGTGGTAAAAAGGAATTGGAGAAGCTGTAGACAATCATCCCATGTGGGCATGTGAGTGAACAAGACAGTTTCTAAGAGATTGATAAGGGCTTTGGGGTTTTCTGAAAAAGGAGAATTCTGGGCTTTCTAGTTATATAGGTCAGCAGAGGCGAAAGGACAATAATGGAAAAGATGATTGCCGTCCTTATCCTCAGGCCCCATAACCCTGAGGGGAAGTATAGGAACAGTGGAGGAACCCAGATCCGGCAACCTCTGGCGGCTCGGGTTACTCGTGCAGGTGGAAGGGGGGAGGATGGGACAGAAACTGAGGCAAGAGATGTTGGGGTCTTAGCCCGGCTGGAAAGACCCTGCCTCTAGATGGCGCCTGGCAGAGTGCCAGAAGCGGCTGCAGGTAGTAACATCCTAGGGCTGCGCCACGCCGGGCTTGTGGCCCGCCCAGGTGAGAGCTGTATGAGGCACCTCGTGGCTTAAGCCCTGCGCGGCTTTAAGAGCCTCCACCTCTTGCCCGTGTGTGTGGTTGTTGGCTGGTGGTTGCTGGGTGGTGTGGTTGCTGGGAAGTTGGTGGGTTGCTGGTGGATGGTTGATTGCTGGAGAGAGGGGTTGTTGGGGGTCTGTTGGAAAGATACTATTGCGAGGAACGGCTACGGAGAATGAGAGTGGGGTTAGAGAGACGATTGTGGTTGGAGAGACGGTTGCTGTCAGGGTTAAGAGAACGATTACTGTTACTATTACTGCTTGGGTAGCGTCCTGGATTCCAGAGAGAGAGAGAGGTATAATAAAGAGAAGTTTGAGCCAGCAATGTTCAGTCGGCGTCTTTATTGGGGCCTCATGGTTGAGGGTTCAGCCTGGGGTCCCGATAAGAGGCACATAGGGGGACGGAGCATGGGTGGTGGTTGCATTAGCTGGTGGTGGCGTGGGGACCGGTGGAGCACTAGGTAGATGAGGGGAAGGAGAGGAGTAAGGAGGTGGAAAGATTTCTTCTTCCAGAGTTTGGTCCTAGAAAACGGGATAGAGGGGGGACCGAACAAGATTTTTGGGCTCTTGAACTGCTGAAACAAGAATTTTAGCTCCTGTTTCCTTTTCCCTTCCATCAGCCTTGACTCTGTGAGGAGGAAGAAAAGACTTTAACCAAGGGTGGGGGGTCAGTAACCAGGCTTTTCCAAGTGAGAATGTAAGGTGCTTGGTCCAGGCGTCCCTTCTATAATAGGAAGATGAAGAGTTCCTTCAGGTGGCCAGCCAACTTCGAAAGCTGGCCATTGGGAAGAGCAAGAGATTATAAATCTATTTCGCAGCCGGGAGTGGTGGCGCACGCTTGTAATCTCAGCATTCGGGAGGCTGAGACCAGAGGATCCGGGTTCGCGGCCAGCCTCAGCTATCTAGTGAGGCACTCCACAACTTAGTGAGACTCGGTTTCAAAATAAAGAATAAAAAATAGGGCTGGGGGTATAGCTTGGAGGTAGAATGCCCCCGAATTCAATCCCCAGTACTGCAAAAAAAAAAAAAAAAAAAAAAAAAAAGGCTATCTCGCCCAACTTTTAGAGAGAGTTCATGTCCTCTCGTCCTGAAGTCCCCGAAATGCTGGAGAACCAAGTCAAGAGGTCCAGAGGCAGTCTGTCCCATTTCAAAAGGAAACACGCAAGATTAAAGGCAAACAAAAGACAAAAGTAACTTAGCACAGACAAAAATGGAGACAAAATACATTAACAAACAACTAAGGGCAAAAAACAACTCATACACCAAGAAAAAACGCTTAACATTGACCAGACAGAGACATAAACCTGATAGATGAATTCTTTTTTTTTTTTCTTTTCTTTCTTTTTTTTTTTTTGCAGTACTGGGAGTTGAACTCAGGGGCATTCTACCTCCGAGCTATGCCCCCAGCCCTATTTTTTATTCTTTATTTTGGGTTTTTTTGCGGTACTGGGGATTGAACTCAGGGACATTCTACCTCTGAGCTACACTCCCAGCCCTATTTTTTTATTCTTTATTTTGAAACCGGGTCTCACTAAGTTGCGGAGTGCCTCACTAGGTAGCTGAGGCTGGCCGAGAACCCGGATTCTCCAGTCTCAGCCTCCCAAATGCTGGGATTACGAGCGTGCGCCACCACGCCTGGCTCTGATAGGTGAATTCTATAAACCTGATAGGGCAACCACTGAAAACCTGATTAATTCACCCCCTGAAGGGATAACAATCCCCCTGATGGGTCCCTGAGACGTCTGTCAGGGAACCCAGCAGTCCGGACCGCATGGCACATCTGCTGGTCATAGAAAACCTGCTCCTGAATCAGATGTCTACAGACCAAACGGAAATAAAAAACAAAAAAATGAGTCAACTTGAGGTAGAGTAGAAGGAATAAAATTTAGGCAGAAAGGAGACATTGGGAAGGAAAGGAAAAATAGTTTTAAGATCTGGAGAGTTCATAATCTCTAACCCTACCCTATAGGGTGTGCCCAAATCTTCCGCAGAAGTCTCAGTGGGCCACACCTTTAATCACCTGGATCCCCCCCCCCCAGATTCAGGACAAAGGTCATCTCAGCCAGCGAACTCCCATCTTTTGAAAACCTGAGAAAGGGGAGGTCCGGACTTCTTCTGTGCCTACCCCTTCTTGGAATGACCACCTATACCTGAGAAGAGGAGGTCCAGACACCTTCTGTGCCAATCTCCTCTTGGAAAACTATATAAGGACTAAAGGAGGCAAAGACTCTCTCTTGCCATCCTGCTTGTGTAACCTGGAAGATCTCTGTCTACCTGTCTCCCCGAGTCCCTTGTTTTCCTGAATAAATTCCTGCCTTTTGTTCCTGACTGGCATGTGTTAAAATTCTTTTTATCATGGAGGCCAAGGACCCACGAGTGGGGCTGTGTTATCCCAGGACAACTTACTAAAACCCCTCGAGGCTTTCAAGTAGTTCTGGGTGGGTTTGGGGGGGATCCCGGATGAGCCCCCAAATGAAATGCTTCATTTTCGGGGTCTCCCATACCCAGCCCAGGAATCACTCATACAGCCAACCTAAAACACAAAGAGGGAGTTTATTATCTGCCTCGAGACTGGACTACTACAGAGCTGAGGGCAGTCCTCTGCTCTAGTAGCAGTAGTCCCGGCTCGAGAGAGAAGGGTTCCTTTATAGGCTAAAACCATAAGGGGAATCACAGGTGTTGGGAATAAGGGAATTGGCCGTCTCAAAAGAAGCGGTGAGCTTATTCGTCCTAAGGTAGGGAAATCTTCAGTTTGCAGATGGAGCTTTCCATGTGGTTTTTGTTGGTCAATTAGAACTAGCTCGCTGGACGGTTAGGGAACTTCCACCTGTTCCAAATTACTACAACTAAATGGGGCAAAGGTCAATTTAAGGATGAAGAACAAAATGGAGTCAGTTAGGCCAATCCTTACAGTACCAATACAGGGACTTGGGTCAGGTTTCATTTCTGCTGCCTGAGCTAGATTTCCTGTATTAGCCTCCACATGGCCAGGATTGGGCGGCACCATCTTGGGCTCCACTGGGACTGGGTGGTGCCATCTTGCTGGATTTAGCTGCCTTATCTTGTAGTTTTGGCTGCTAGTAGAGGCAATTTTTGTTTACCTCAGAGGGGAGGGGCCTGCAAAGATAGCCTTATTCTCCTATCTTGTCCCTAGGCTTTTAGCCTAGAGTCAGCTTCAAGGACATAGCCTGGCTCATTCCTCAATTTTTTTTTTTTTTTTTTTTTGTGGTACCAGGGGTTGAACCCAGGGGCATTTTACCTCCAAGCTACACTCTCAACCCGATTTTTCATTCTTTATTTATTTATTTATTTTTTTTTTTTTTTTTTTTTTTTTTTTTTTTTTTTTTTTTTTTTTTTTTTTTTTTTTTTTTTTTTTTTTTTTTTTTTTTTTTGCGGTACTGGGGATTGAACTCAGGGGCGTTCTACCTCCGAGCTATACCCCCAGCCCTATTTTTTATTCTTTATTTTGAAACAGGGTCTCACTAAATTTCGGAGGGCCTCACTAATTAGCTTAGGCTGGCCTCGAACCCGGATCCTCATGTCTCAGCCTCCCGATTACTGGGATTACAAGCGTGTGCCACCACGCCCGGCTCCTTCCTCAATTTTAACAGGCTCTAAAACACAGACATTCAAATCCTGACTCTGAAGTCGGGCGTGGTGGTGCACGCTTGTAATCCCAGCATTGGGGAGGCTGAGACCGGAGGATCCGGGTTCGCTGCCAGGCTCAGCTGCTTAGTGAGGCACTCCACAACTTAGTGAGACTCGGTTTCAAAATAAAGAATAAAAAATAGGGCTGGGGGTATAGCTCGGAGGTAGAATGCCCCTGGGTTCCATCCCCAGTACCGCAAAAAAAAAAAAAAAAAAAACCTGACTCTGCTCAGATGCAGTGACCAAAGTCCTAACCAAAAGATGCAAAATTTTTGTTTAAGCTAGTTCTTAATTGTTACCTAGAGCAAAAAGAAACCCTATCATTTTAAAGAAAACATAGGAGATTGCCTTAATAAAATGCAAAAAAAAAATTTTTTTTTTGGCTTTCTAAACTAGTTTTTATGAAATTTTACCAAGAACAGATGAATATCTTAAGAAAACCTAATTGTTTTAAACATAGAATCAAAGCATTAAATGTGACTCTTAGAAAATGCTTTAATTCCTCTTAATTATAACTAAACAGTATACATATAAAATTTCTTTTATATGTCTTATCTTTTACAAATCATTTGTAACTTTCTCAAACCCTCTATGACTTGCTTAACCCTCTGATTTTTGTTCTTATCTTTCTTTTTCCCTGTAGGATAATTCAGTCATTTACAACAAAAATATTGCCTTACAAAATCCTTTCCTCTTCCTTTTTTTTTTTTTTTTTTTTTGTGGTACTGGGGATTGAACCCAGGGGCATTCTACCTCCGAGCTACACCCCCAGTCCTATTTTTTATTCTTTATTTGGATTTGGAAACAGGGTCTCACTAAGTTGTGGAGGGCCTCACTAAATAGCTGAGGCTGGCCGCCCACACCCGGCTTCCTCTTCCTTTTAACCTAAAAGCATTTTCTTCTTTCCTTTTGTTATGGGAAAGCATGATAATTCCTTGGGGAGACCTGATGAGTTCCCTGGTTTGGGGATGGGAACCTACCCCAGGACCCTTAGGGTCCTTGGCTTCTGTAGTCAAAATAATTTCAGTCCGCGCCACTCAAAGACAAAGACAGGGGTTTTATTTAGGAAAAGTGGGGATACATGTTCACAAGAGAACACAGGCCACCTCGAGAGTGTGAGAGGCCCTTGGAATCTTTGCAGTCCTTTTTTTATAGGGGACCCAGAAAGGGGGGTGGCTAGGGGCACATGGTGGGGGTGGGGTAACATGGGATGGCCCATCTCCCATCTTTGAATTTGCAAGTTCTCACCATTTCATCAGTGGGTGCTGGGTTTTGACAAAAGGTGAGACTTCCTTTTGGATTTTTTTCTTGTTAAGAATCTCAGGAGCTGGGCGGGTGGCACATGCTTGTAATCCCAGTACTTGGGAGGCTGAGACTGGAGGATCTGGGTTCGAGGTCAGCCTCAGCTACCTAGTGAGGCATTCCACAACTTAGTGAGACCCTGTTTCCAAATAAAAGACTAAGAAATAGGACTGGGGATGTATGTAGCTCAGAGGTAGAATGCCCCTGGGTTCAATCCCCAGTACCACAAAAAAAAAAAAAAAGAAAACTGGGTCTGGGCATAATGGCACACGCTTGTAATCCCAGTACTTGGGAGGCTGAGACTGGAGGATCCAGGTTCACAGTCAGCCTCAGCTACTTAGTGAAGCCCTCCGTAACTTAGTGAGACCCTGTTTCAAAATAAAGAGTGAAAAATCAGGTTGAGGGAGCCGGGCGTGGTGGCGCACGCTTGTAATCCCAGCATTCGGGAGGCTGAGACGGG
>PVLC010046241.1:0-11500 GCA_004027655.1 Graphiurus murinus | reverse complement strand
CCCCCCCGTGGGCCTTCCTCCATGATGACCCTGGCACTCACTGGCCGACCCCTGAGCTCTGGCATCTGATGAGTCTGAGTCCCCCAACTTTGAGTGTCCTCAGAAGGCAGAGAAGCTCAGAACACCGGCTATGTGCAGTACTGCAAAATAAATTTATTTGAAGATAAACTGTCTTATAAAAAGTCAGAGGCAATTGAGACCCCAGATTCAGTTTGTCTAGTAAAAAGATTCAACTTCAAGTGGCACAATTTTGTGTCTGCTTTTAATCCCAAACATTCTTGAATTAAGAAACAGCCAACTGTTTACACAACACACTTGCCATCCGACTCCAGCACCAGTGGGACCCTCGCTTCCGGCCAGGGGCTCAGCCCCGGCTCTGCAGGGTGTTTGCACCACCGAGACCTCCGGCTGTGACCACAGGCCCAGGTTCCGGCTCCCCAGCCCTTCCCTCCCCTGGTACCTTCCAAAACACAAGAATACCAACCAGACGACCCCGCTGGGGTTTCTGCCTGAGTGTGCGGATGGCACGGGCAGACTGTCCTGGTGACCTGGCCAGGCCTGGCCACCCGAGGCCTGAGCAGCGGTCTCACAGCGCCCGCCTGGCTGCCTGGCAACCGGCAGGAAGAGGAAGGCGTGGCACTCCTGCCTCGGTCGGCAGGAGCTACGTGATGATCCTGGCAATGGCTTGAAGGGAGGGGAAGTCGTCATCCCGGGCAGCGTGCAGTGCCTGGTGGCCGCCCACGTCTCCGTGTGCGAGCACCTGCTGGCAGGTCGGGCACACGCAGCAGTCCAGGCCCGCCTTGTGGGCGCCGGCCTGCCACGCGTTTTTCTTGTTCTTTTTGGACTTGGTGCCGGGAGGCTTCTCGTGGCTGCGGAAGTCTGTGTGTGCGGACAGCAGCTCCTGCTGCTTGGCCGTGTCAGGCAGCAGCACCAGCAGCTCACTGAAGATCTTCTGGAAGTTCTCCCCGAGCAGGTCCCGGCAGCTCTTGTAGTACTGGGCCGCAGAGATCACCCCCTGCCACCCGGGCGAGAGCCAGAGACTGTCACTCCCTCCCTCCAGGCAGGCCCAGGCGAAGGCTGCGCCCGTCCCTCGCCCGCCTCACCTGTCTGAACTCCCCCGAGTGGCTCTTAAACTTGCTGAAGCGGGCCTCATCGCTCTGCAGAAAGTCCTTGATGGACTGGATGAGCTGCAGGTTCCTCTCCCGGAAGTTTTCCGGGACCAAGTAAGCCCGGGGGGTGGGTGTCAGCCTGGGTCTGGGGTCAGGAGAGGAGGAGGTGGCTTCAGCTTTTGAAAAGCCAGAAGATGCACCCCGAGCCAGCCCCCAGTGGCAGGAGGCCGGGGAGCCCAGCCCACTTACGCCTTGGTGGTGGTGGTGGGAGGAGGGTGGGGGACACAGGCTGGGTGGGGGCTGGGCAGGAGGCTGGAGAAGCCGGGGGGCGGCTTGCTGACAGGAGGCACCAGGCCCGGTGGGGGCGGGGGTGGCGTGCCCTTCAGGAGCACCACGGTGTTGAAACCTGCAGGCGGCACGAGACCCTGGAGTGTGGCCCTCGCTGGCCACGTGTACCCGGCCGCCCACCAAAGGGTGCCACGGGCCCATTTCAGAGAGCAGGGGACAGAGGTTAAGTGGCAGCCCAAGGTCACGTGCGGCCGGGACAGCAGGGCCTGCGTTCAGACTGGCTGATGGCGGCGCACAGGCTTCCCTCCGGCAGGCGGGACCCTGTCTGGGCCCTGGTCCCTTCCCAGGCTCCCAAGACATGGGCTGGACCTGGGCGCTCGTACCTGGGGGAGGAGGCATCCGGGGCGGGCAGGGGCCTCCGAGTGCTGGGAAGTCTTCCTGGGGCGCGGGGCAGGGGAGGGCCCCCAGGGGCCTTGTGAGTCCGGGGGGTTCCTTGGGGGTGCTCCGAGCAGAGGCTGGCCCCTCTGTGTGTCCATTGACGATGACAGCTGCGGGGGCTTCGGCTCTGCTCCCTGGAGCTTCGGGGGCCTGCTCAGCCCCAGGCTTCGGGGTGCGGTCAGGGGGCGGCAGTGGGGGCGACGAGGCGCCAGGCTTCTCAGAGCCCACCTTCTTCTTCTTGCCGCCCTTGGCGGAGGTCTGGGTAGCAGCTGGCGCCAGCAGGGAGGCCGCAGCCACCGAGGTGGGCACACTCCGAGGCTCCTGTGCCCGGAGGCCGCCCCCCTGCTCCTCCGCGGGGGTCGGGGCTCCCTTCCGGCCGCCCCTGCTCCCCTTCCCGGACTTCCTAGGAGGCTGGCTGCCACCACCGGCGGCCTGGGCCCCTGGGGTGGGCGGGGCCCCCTTCTTGCTACAATTGTTGTTCCAGGCAGAGATGAGGCTTTGGGGGGCAGTGCTGGGCTTAGAGGCGGAGGACACCAGGGCAGGGAAGTCCTCCTCCTGGAAGGGGTTTCTGCCCTTGGCGGGGCCGGGGTACGCCAGTGCCAGCCCCACAGGGCCCGGGGCTGCCGCCGTGCAGGAGGAAGCAGCAGCCCGTAGACTGGGGAAGTCTTCCTCCTTGAGCTTCGGGGTGGGTGGCGGGAGGGTGCTATGTCCAGGGAGGGAAGAGCGGTCAGCAGCTTGTCAGACCTGCTGGCCCCACACACGCCCGGTCAGCAGCTGTACCACCCGCACCCCATTTTCCTCCAAACACACCTGGGAGGAGCGGCCCCCGGGCCTGTGGCTGGGAGGGCTTCTTGGCTTACGAGACCATTTGTAGAGGCTTCCTTGGGGCCTGCGAGAGGAGAGGGCGTCAGGGCAGGGCATGGGGATGCCCGGCCATCCCCCTGGAAGGGTTGACAGCCCGGAGCACCATGCTGGCCAGGGGCTGCGGGGCTGGCTCACCTGGGCCTTCGCCCTGGGCCCGGGGTAGACGCCGGGCGCCTCGGGGCTGCTCCTCAGGCGCCCGGGCCGCCGCCTCTTCCTTCTTGGCCCTGCCACCCTCCTCCCGGTCCGCGCTCCTCTGAGTCTCCTCTTGTTTCTGCACTGCCACTGAGGCCCGGAGGGCGGCGGCCACTTCTCGGTCCTCTTCTTCCCTAGGATGGGGAGGGTGGCCTCAGGCTGGAGGAGCCCTGCTGGAGCCTACGCACACCTGTCTACACGGCCCTCCCACCCCACCCCCACGCCTGGGTGTCCCTGGCTAACACTGCGGGAGAGAAGAACCGGCTCGCTAAGGACACTGAGCAGCCAGGCCCGCTGGCCGGAGCGCCTGACCCGTGCCAGTTCCACCCGTGAGTGTGCCAGGAGCATGTCGGCGGCTCGCGAGTCCTCCCACCTCTTGTACCTCCAGCTTCCTCGGCGGCTCTGCTGGGCTCCACGCCCGCTGGCCCGGCCCGCGCGGCCCTGGCGGTTGTACCTGTCCACCTCCTCGTAGTCCTCACCCCCGACGACCCCTGCGGTCAGCACGCAGCCTGTCACTGTTCTGGGACAGGCCCGGACACCTTACAGAGCCCACAGCAGCCTCAACCCCGACAAAGTAGCGTGAAGTCACAGGAGATGGTGCAACAAGCTCCACAGAGAGCGAGCGCTCGCTGACACCCACCACGGAGGCCAGCGGGAGCAGAGCGCGCCAGCTCCTCCATCTGCAGCGGCTCCCCAGGCTCCGCCCCTCCCTCGTCCCCTGCTGAGCCACGGGAGACTGGACCAGGACGGGGTCTGAGGCCTGCAGGAGGCTGGGCCAGAGCCCGGCTCACCCTCGTTCCGGCGCGAGTGCCGTGGGGCGAAGCTAAACTGCAGGTCGATCTGGCGGTTCTGGCGCGCCTCTGCCCGGCTGCGGCTGTGACAGGCGGTCTTGTGGGCCTTGAGGTCGATCTCCGTGCGGAAGGCGTGGGTGAACTGCTCCGTGCTGCAGCGGCCCTCCTCACACAGGAAGTGCTTCTCTCGGAAGTGCTCGCGTAAGTACGCATAGTCACTGGGGGGCAGGCACGGGCGTCAGTCAGAGCCCGGCAGGCCGCCGCATCACCAGCTCTCTGCCCCATCCACCCACCTGTAGTAGTCCTGGGCCCCATCGGAGTCACAGAAGTGACAAAAGTAGTGGTCTCGTCGCAGGTGCTTCAGCAGCTCGTCGTTATCCAGGTAGCGCTCGTCGCAGAACTTGCAGAGCGGGTGGCCGCGGTGTGACGTGTCATCGGGGTCCCCCTGCATTCGGTGCCGAGCCAGGTCCTTGCGAGAGTACCACTTGCGCTCGTAGGTGAAGATCTGTAGGGAGTGGGGGCTGGGCACAGGGCGAGAGCAACAGGGACAGGCGAGGCCCCGGGAGCCCGCCCCACCCGCGGCAGCCCCGCCCGGCAGGCAGGCAGGCACACCTTGAGGTGCTTGAGGCACAGCTTGCAGCAGAAGAGCTCGTGCTGCTTCCGCATATGCTGCTCCAGGTCCCCGAAGAGGCCGAAGGGCGGCAGCTGGGGGCACCGCGGACACTCATGCTGCAACAGCTGCCTGGGGAGACAGCGGAGGGGCCACGCCAGGCCCCCGTCCAGGAGTCTCACCCGGCAGGAAGACCAGGAGCACACAGGCCCGGCTGGGGCCCACGGTGCCAGCCCCGGGTCAGTGAGGGGCACCCCTTCAACAGCTGCCCCTCAAAAGCCCAGAGACAGTCCCCACCGCCACCCAGGGAGGGAAGGAACAGGGGAGAGCTGCCTGTCACAGGACAGGAGCCCGCTCCATACCACACAGCCGGCCCACGAGGCCCCGGCCAGACAGCAGCCATGCTCGTGTCAGGGGTGCCGAGAGCAGGGAGGCGAGGGGACACACCCATCCCCCCACAAAGGGCCCCTGGGGCCGAGCAGCCTCACCTGTACAACGCAAACACCTTTCCATCTGCAAAGTAGATGTCGTATTTCTTCTCATGCTGTAGCTGCTGGATAGGGATTGTGGCAAAGGCAGGAAGCTTCTTCCCAAAGACCACCTGGGGCCGAAAGCGAGCATGGTGAGTGGACCTGGACGGGATTCCCCAGGATGCAGCCAAGGCAGCAGAGGGCAGACCCGCAGGGCCCGGGGCAGACAGCTGCCGGGCGCTCCCAGGCCGGCTTAGTCCTCTTCAGCCCAAGCCACCCAGCAGGCTGCAGCAAAGGCAATGCCCAGACTCTCCACCAGGGGGCAGCCGTGCCTGGCCACCCTCTGCCCAGCACCCCCCCCCCCATTTCTATGACACCACCGGCCATTGGGAGTGATACCGGGGATCAAACCACAACATTCTTCCTCAGGGCTATGCTGCCAGCCCCCCTTTTCTTCTTCTTTTGTGGTACTGGGATTAAACTCAGGGGAGCCCCACCTCCGAACTAAACTCCCAGCCTGATTTTATTTTTTATTTTGAAACAGGGTCTTGCTCTGTGACTCGTCTGTCTAAGCCTCCCAAGTCTTGGGATTACAAGCATGCGCCACCACACCTGGCAGACCCCTCAGTCCTTTTTATTCTGAAACAAGGTCACCCTATGTTGGTGAGGCTGGCCTTGAACCTGTGATCCTCCTGCCTCAGTCTCCCTAGTACTGGGATTACAGACGTATGCTACTGCATTCCAATAGGACTGGCATTTTACGCCCCCCAACCCCACCACAGCCACACAAACCCTGCCTGTTACCACGGGCTGCTACACACTCAGTGGGTGTGCCGGAAAACCTCTGCAGCTGGAGCCAGGCTGCCAAAGGACCCATCTACTTACTGTCGCTTCTCGTAAGGGCGGCGCCAAGGCTGTTAGCATGTGCCCACAGGCCTACACACTGGACTTGTGTGTGTAACTGGGGATTGAACCCAGGGGCATTCTACCTGAGCCACATCCCAGTCCTATTTTTATTCTTTATTTTAAAACAGTGTCTCACCAAGTTGCGGAGAGCCTCATTAAGTACTTGAGGCTGGCCTCGAACCTGTGATCCTCCTGTCTCAGCCTTCCAAGTACTGGGATTACAAGAGTGCGCCACCACGCCCTGCTTTTGTTTTTATTTGAAACAGGTTTTTCACTAGTGTGATGAGAGTCTCACTACTTGCTAAAGCTGTCCTCAAACCTGCAATCCTCCTGTGTCAGCCTCCCAAGTATTGGGATTACAGGCGTGCACCACCACACCCAGCTTCACACTGGACTTTGGTCAGACGACCATGTCTTGTCCCAGTGCCCCAGTGTGACCAGAGCCCCTGCAGGATCGGCCTCCCAGCCTCCCTTTGGGGTTCCCTCTTCTCTTCGTGGAGGCCCTCGGAGTAGGGCCCGCCCCACCGTGCCCTCCCTGGATCAAGCACACATTGGCTGCCTCCTCCCGGCCACGTCCTGCACCTCAGCTCAGGCCTGTGAGCACTGAGGCCTTCCCAGCACACCCAGGGCACGTTGGCATCCTGGGAAAGGTCACATCAAGGTCACCCTGCTAGGCTTAGGCTTAGTTGAGGAGGTGACTGAGACCGGAACGGACACAAACCTCGGACAGCTCAGGCCTGGCTAGGGAGAAGGAGCCCAAGGGTGCGCATGACCACATGAGGCCCCTGCGGCAGGAGCCGGCTCCGTTCTGCCAAGATGCTGCAGGCCAGGCCTGCCTCTGCCCACCTGGGGAGATGCCTGGTCCAGCCCACCCATCCAGGGGGACCAGGGGCTGGATGAGCGGGGCCAGCAGGCTTTTCTTCCCCCAGTCGTCCTGTCTGGTGAAGCTGGGTAGGGTGAACTTGGCTCCTCTGCCATATGCGGGGCTCGGGAAGGCGCCTGCCTGCAGCTGTGCCCCCGTGATCATCGTTTTTCCTTTTGGTGCTGGGGACAGAATCTAGGGGCATTCTACCTCCACGCTTACACCTTCAGTCCCATTTTATTTTATTTTTTGCCGTACTGGGGATTGAACCCAGGGCCATTCTACCTCTGAGCTACACCCACAGCCCCATATTTTTTTTTGCAGTACTGGGGATTGAACTCAGGGGCATTCTACCTCTGAGCTACACCCCCAGCCTTATTTTTTATTCTTTGTTTTGAAACAGGGTGTCAGCCGGGCGTGGTGGGGCATGCTTGTAATCCCAGCATTCGGGAGGCTGAGACCGGAGGATCCGGGTTCACGGCCAGCCTCAGCTACTTAGTGAGGTCCTCCGCAACTTAGTGAGACTCGGTTTCAAAATAAAGAATAAAAAATAGGACTGGGGGTATAGCTCAGAGGTAGAACGCCCCTGAGTTCAATCCCCAGTACCGCAAAAAAAAAAAAACAGGGTGTCACTAAGTTGCGGAGGGCCTCACTAGGTAGTTGAGACTAGCCTTGAACCCGGATCCTCTGGTCTCAGCCTCCCAAATGCTGGGATTACAAGCATGAGCCACCACGCCCGGCTTCCATTTTTTATTCTTTATTTTGAAACAGGGTCTCAGTAAGTTGCAGAGGGCCTCACTGAAGAGCTGAGGCTGGCTGCAAACCTGCGATCCTCCTGTCTCAGCTTCTAAGTACTAGGATTACAAGCATCCACCATGCCCAGCTTACTTTTTATTTTGAAACAGGGTCTCACTTTGTTGCTGAGAAACCTCACTAAGAGCCGGGTGTGGTGGCACACGCTTGTAATCCTAGCATTTGGGAGGCTGAGACTGGAGGATCCGAATTCGTGGCCAGTCTCAGCTGCTTAATGAGGCCCTCTGCAACTTAGTGAGACCCTGTTTCAAAATAAAGAATAAAAAAAATAGGCCTGGGGCTGTAGCTCAGAGGTAGAATGTCCCCAGGTTCCATCCCCAGTACCACAAAAAAAAAAAAAAAAAAAAAACCTCACTAAATTGCGGAGGCTAGCCTCAAACCTCCTGCCTCAGCCTCCCAACTACTGGGATCACAGGCATGTGCCACCACGCCCAGCATCCAGGGAGCATGTTTAAATGGGAGTTGCAGCTCCACCCCACGGGTCCAAACCACAGAGGCTGCAGGATCACAGCAGGGTCTCCCCAGCTTTCTCCCTCCCTGGCCCACACACAGGCAAGGGCCCTGGGCCCGTGCTGGCCTCATCTCCCGTGACCTGCCCTCCTGGGCCAGGCTTGTGCCAGCTCTGCCTTCCGGCCACTCTAGGCTGCGCCTGCAGCCCAAACCCCTGCCACGGGCCCCGCAGGATGCTGCTGGGCCTCGAGAGCACGCGTGGCCACCCCCGCTTAGCTTCTCAAGGCAGCACAGGTGGCAGACCCAGGAGCCCAGTGTCTCAGCGAGGCGAGGCGGCCAGAAGAGCAGCCTGAGGAAACTCCCCGAGACTGCCAAAAGCACCCGAGCCCAACAGACGCCGGAGGAACGACTTCCTTCCCCAGAGGAAACCCGTGCCAGGGACGCCCCCGGCGCTGCGCCTGCCGCAGCACTCTCCTCTCGGCTGCACGCTCGTCTAACCTTGGTGGCATCTCCGGCTCCATGGAGGAGGCCTGTCTGCTCTTGGGCTGTGACACAAGGTCTCTGGGCACCGCCACTGGCCAACATGACCAGGCCACAGCGGGGAGCAACTGTCTGTCCTGTCCTTGCCACCCTGCCCTCAGCATGCCATCCTGCCGCACACCTGTAAGACAGCTGGGGCGCATGCCTGTAACCCCAGTACTTGGGAGGCTGAGACAGGAGGGTCACAGGTTTGAAGCCAATCTCAGCAAGTTAGTGAGGCTGTTTCTAAACAAAAAGTAAGACAGGACTGGGAGTGTAGCTTGGAGGTAGAATGCCGCTGGGTTCAATCAGTCTCTCCCCCCCACACACACAGGACATCTCTGTGGACGGCCTGAGGCCAGGAGCAGTTGCAGGCAGAGAAGAGACAGCACCCTGCACCGAGGTGCACGTGTAGGGAAACCAGGCCCGCTCCCCCAGTGTACCGCGGCCACTGCACACCACACGGGGTAGGTACCCCCAGCACGGAGGGCCAGAGGTGCTCACCCCTCCTGAGCAGTCTGGTGGGTGGCCCAGGGAGAGCACACCTGAGCCAGCGGCAGGGAAGCGGACACGGGCCTGGCTCCTGAAGGATTGGGACCACGGGAAAAAGCTTGGGAAGGCGCGTGGCCTGCTGCAGGGGGAGGGCGAGCCGACCTGGAGCCCCACGGCTGCAGGAGACAAAGACTTGCCTCTCCCCAGACAGGAAGGAGGGCAGGACCGGCCTCCAGACCCGACCACGGCTCAACAGTGCAGCCAGGGCACCAACGTCCCCGTCCCTAGCAGAGCGTGAGGGTCCAGCCAGTGTCTGGACAAGGAGGAGCACAGGGCCCAGGCCTCCCTCGCAGGGGACACTCCAATGAGGCCAGGCTGGGAACAGCGGAACATGGGAGCCAGTGGGAGAGGGCCAGCCTGGGCCGCAAGGAGATGGCAGCTCTGGATCACGCACGGGAGGCTCACGGGTGCGAGGACAGAGCCAGCCCAGGCCGTCCTTATGACAGGGTCACCACAGGAGGGGCCAGATCAGTCCCCAAGGAGATGGAGAGGCGGACGGGGGCGTGGGCCCGGGACCAGTGGGAAAGTGCCTGAGGCCTCGCTGCTCCCCACTCCCAGCATGCAGTGGGCGCTCTGATAAAGAGCAAAGAGCCAATGAAAGGACAGGTGGTGCACAAGCTGAAGAGAAACAAGGGTGGGAGCCCGGCCAGGGAACGGAGCCCCAGGGTGAGGGAGGGAGTACGGAGCCGCTGGGGATCACTCCCAGGGGCTACCTGGAGAGCACAGAAGCGGGGTAACCAGGAGTGCAGGGTGACAAAATAGGACCTGAGTCATCAGGTCCGCCCGCTGGGGACCTTGGGGCAACCCTGGGTTGGCCTTCGGCACTCCCCTCCCACTTCCTGCCTGTGACCTGTGAGATGGGGGTGTGGCCGCACCGGGTGGCCTGCAGTGCCACCAGGACTCCTGTGACCACACCAGGAACAGGACAAGGTGGAGCGCAAGAGACAAACTGCAAACAAGGGCTCATGAGAAAGATGTGTCAAGGGAGGTCAAGAGGCGGGAGTGAGGGAGGGGGTCTTGATCAGCCGTGCCCACGAAGAAGGGCCTTCACCCCGACAGCAGATGGAGCGCAGCTCAGCTTCCGCCCGAGCACCTGCCGTGCAGTCCAGGTCGACCTGGCGCTTCGCCTGACCAGCAGCTGCAGGGCTGTGCTGCGTCTGCTCCCTGCCATTCCCAGCCCCCTCCCCCCTGCACAGGGAAGGTCAAGGGCACAGAATTAACCAAAGGAAGCCTGCCTGCCCGCACAGCATCCAGGCACACCTCCTTCACAATTTTCACAGACTTATTCATAAAGGAGAAGCAAGCTAGGCGTGGTGGCACACCCTTGTGATCCCAGTACTTGGGAGGCTGAGACCAGAGGATTACAGATTCACCGCCAGCCTCAGCTACTTAGTGAGGCCCTCCGCAAGTTAGTGAGACCCTGTTTCAAAAAGTGAATAAACCAGACGTGGTGGTGCACCCTTGTAACCCAATACTTGGGAAGCTGAGACAGGAGGATTGCAGGTTCACAGCTAGCCTTAGCTACTTAGTGAGGCCCTCCACAACTTTGTGAGACTCTGTTTCAAAAAAAAAAAAAAGAATAAAAATAAAAAGTAGGGCTGGGGGTATAGCTCAGAGGCAAAATGCCCTAGTGTATAATCCCCTGTACCGTATTAAAAAAAGAAAGAGAAGCAGAGGTCAGGGGTTGAGGGTCACTGCGTACTTCCTGAGCAGGGAGGGGACACGGCATATCTGGAGCATGGCACAAGACTCAGCAAGGGGAAAGAAAAGGCTATATGAAGCCTAAGTTCACCAGCGGGAGGGAAACTGGGCGGGCAGAGAAGAGGACCAAGCTGAGTTGGGCAGTGTCATCTCAAACTTCGCAGGACCCTCCCTGCTGCCCAGCCATGTGGGCAGTGCTGAGAGGAAGCTCAGGCTCGCCGAGGGTGCCCGTGCCAAACCACACCCCAGCCAAGGCCTGCTGACAGCTCATGTCAACAGCCCCTGCACAGAGCTCTGGGAGGGTGTGGGGTTCATAAGGAATGAGGAGACAGATGTTGACTACAGGAGCCATCCGTGGGTGTTCACTACTTCCTGATTAAGACCCAGGCCACAGCTAGGACCTCAGACAGAAAGACCTCCACGGTGCCATCCTTCCTGGAAGGAAGCTACAGGTGTGCTGGGAAACCTGGCTAAGGCTGAGAGCGAGCCATGGGCCTGATGGTTTCCCTGACTCTTCCTGTCCCCCAGATCTCTCCCCATCTGACCCGCCTCCCTCTACCATGTTAGAGACTGACGGCATCTCCTAAAGGGCCCAGAGCAGGTGCCTCGGGCGTGCTCGGAGGATTCCAGTACCTCTGGCTCCTTTCATATAAATGACTTTTTCTTTTGTGGTCCTGGAGCCTAAACCCATGGCCTCGCGCACGTGAACTGGGCAAGTGGACATCAGTCCTTCTTATTTTGAGATAGTCTCGATAGTCTCAGTAAACAGCCCCAACTGGCCTCGAACTTTTGATCTAACTGCCTCGACCTCCAAAGTAGTTGGGATCACAGGCACCACGAGTGGAAATGTCCACTTTTTTGTGTGTGGTACTGGGGATTGAACCCAAGGCACTCTACCACTGAGCTACATCCCCAGCCCCCTTCCCTCTTTTTTT
>PVLC010046240.1:0-11496 GCA_004027655.1 Graphiurus murinus | reverse complement strand
GAGGATCCGGGTTCGCGGCCAACCTCAGCTACCTAGTGAGGCACTCCGCAACTTAGTGAGACCTGGTTTCAAAATAAAGAATAAAAAATAGGGCTGGGGGTGTAGCTTGGAGGTAGAATGCCCCTGAGTTCAATCCCCAGTACCGCAAAAAAAATAAAATAAAATAAATAAAAGCCTGGTGTGGTGGCGCCCACTTGTAATCCCAACATTTGGGAGGCTGAGACCGGAAGATCTGGGTTTGCCGCCAGCCTCAGCTACCTAGTGAGGCCCTCTGCAACTTAGTGAGACCCCGTTTCAAAATAAAGAATAAAAAATAGGGCTGGGGGTATAGCTAGGAGGTAGAATGCCCCTGAGTTCAATCCCCAGTACCACAAAAAATAAATAAATAAATAAAATAAAGAGGGCCGGGCGTGGTGGCGCATGCTTGTAATCCCACCATTTGGGAGGCTGAGACCAGAGGATCCGGGTTCGTGGCCAGCCTCAGCTACCTAGTGAGGTACTCCACAACTTAGTAAGACCCTGTTTCAAAATAAAGAATAAAAAATAGGGCTGGGGGTATAGCTCAGAGGTAGAATGCCCCTGGGTTCAATAACCAGTTCCGAAAAAAAAAAAAAAAAATTTAAGTCTGGAGGTAGTCCGGCATGGTGTTCCATGGTTGTAATCCGAGTACTTGGGAGGCTGAGCCAGGAGGATCACAGGCTCGTGGCCAGCCTCAGCTACTTAGTGAAGCCCTCCACAACTTAGTAAGACCATATTTTATTTTAATTTTTTTTTTTTTTTTGTGGTACTGGGGATGGAACTCAGGGGCATTCTACCTCCGAGCTACACCCCCAGCCCTATTTTTTATTCTTTATTTTGAAACCGAGTCTCCCTAAGTTGCGGAGTGCCTCACTAGGTAGCTGAGGCTGGTCGCGAACCCAGATCCTCCAGTCTCAGCCTCCTGAATGCTGGGATTACAAGCGTGCGCCACCACGCCCGGCTAGTAAGACCATATTTTAAAATAAGGAATAAAACCAGGCATGGTGGCATATGCTTTTAATCCCAGTACTTGGCAAGCTGAGACAGGAGGATCTGGGTTCGAAGCCAGCCTCAGCTATTTAGTGAAGCCCTCCGCAACTTAGTGAGACCCTGTTTCAAAATAAAGAATACAAAATAAGGCTGGGCGTATATCTCGGAGGTAGGATGCCCCGGAGTTCAATCCCCAGTACCGCAAAAAAATAAAAATAAAAATAAATAAGGAATAAAAAATAGGGCTAGGGCCGGGCATGGTGGCACTGGCTTGTAATCCCAGTACTTGGGAGGCTGAGACAGGAGGATCTGGGTTCACGGCCAGCCTCAGCTACTTAGTGAGGCCCTCTGCAACTTAGTGAGACCCTGTTTCAAAATAAAGAATAAAAAAAAATAGGACTGGGGGTATAGTTCGGAAGTAGAATGCCCCTGGGTTCCATCCCCAGTACTGAAAAAAAAAAAAAATAGGGCTAGGGGTGTAGCTTGGAGGTAGAATGCCCCTGGGTTCAATCCCTAATACCAAAGGGAAAAAAAAAAAAGACCTCCCTCATCTGGGCAGTGGTACCCACCTGTAATCCCAGTACTTGGGAGGCTGAGACAGGAGGATCACAGGTTCACAGCCAGCCTCAGCAACTTAATAAGACCCTCTGCAACTTAGTGAAACCTCATTCCAAAATGAAAAATTAAAAAAAAAAATAGGGCTGGAGTTGTAGCTTAGAGCAGAATGCCCCTGCATTCAGTCCCTTGTACCACAGCAAAATAAAAATTTTAAAAAGCACTCATTCTTATAGCTATTGAGGGAGGATGGCAGAAGGCCACATTTCATGGATTTGCAGGTTTCAGAAAAAACGATGTGAATTGGAGCTCTCTTGGGTGGGCTCGATCCATGAAGCGTTCTTCTCCCTAGAGCTGTCGTCCTCAAAGTTTGTGGGAGCCAAGAGCTTGTGTTGTGTGTGCTTTTCCCCTAAGTGCTCAGAAGGGGGCAGACGTTCGTTTCCAGCCAGCTGTGGGAACAGGTGCCGGTTGAGGATTCCAGTTTGGTGGAGAGTGGTAGGGGAGAGAAGAGTAAACCGGGCTTCCTTGGAATCCGAGCTGAGCGGGGCGGAGGGGCAGCTAGTCTTGGGACTTGCCTCACGGATCTCAAGTTTGGCTGCTGCTTTGCTGTTACTTTCTGAGGATGCTGGCCCCATCCCCCCATTCCCTCTGTCTGGGTGGTAGACCAATCTGAGTGCTCCTCACTGGGACTCACGGCAAGACAATTACTCGTATGAGTCAACAAGTATTTATTAACACCCACTGTGAGTTAGACACCAGCGCTGCGACAGTGAACCGTGAGCCTCACAGCAGACTCTCTCTCCAGCGTCTGGTTTTGCAGCCTGGATGTGTCGGCCAAAAGCCGAGTGCTGGTCACAGGAGACAACATGGGGCACGTGATCCTGCTGAACACCGACGGCAAGGAGGTGCGTTCTCTGTAGCCAGGGTTCTCCCATTCCCTCCCTTCCCCTTGCCTCTGCTCTGTGTCCCTACCTGAACTGGGCTCTCCTCCGCAGCTGTGGAATCTCAGAATGCACAAAAAGAAAGTGACCCATGTGGCCCTGAACCCCTGCTGCGACTGGTTACTGGCCACTGCCTCCGTAGATCAAACAGTGAAACTCTGGGACCTGCGCCAGATTAGAGGGAAAGCCAGCTTCCTCTACTCGCTGCCGCACAGTCATCCTGTCAACGCAGGTATGACAGCCTGGACTGCACCTTTCCTGCAGACCCTGTCTCCACTGCAGGGGGCTCCTCTCAAAGTTTAGAAGCCGCTAGGTCAGCCTTTGGCCCTGTGGTGTCCGCCACAGACGTCTAGAATCCTTTCTGGCACAAGCTGTTTGCACCAGCTGCTGAGTTTTTAGAATGTTTTTATTCACACCCCAGATTCACCTCTGCCCTTCACCCCTGTCTAGAGAGGAGTGGCGGGGAGCGGGCACCCCTGCAAGAGGCCTGGGAAGGCCAGGATGACAGGCTCGGGGTTCCTTCAACATAGTGGCTTCTCCCTTTCCCAGCCTGTTTCAGCCCTGATGGAGCTCGGCTCCTGACCACTGACCAGAAGAGTGAGATCCGGGTTTACTCTGCTGCACAGTGGGACTGCCCCCAGGGCCTCATCCCACACCCTCACCGGCACTTCCAGCACCTGACGCCCATCAAGGTGAGTGACGCACTGCTGCTGCTGCTGCAGCTCCAGGGTCCCGCCCACAGTGGGCGGGACAGACCGGCTGGCTGGCCTGAGGCGGCAAGCGGGCAAGACGCTCAGCTCTCTGCTCCTTTTATCCCACTCTGCAATTCCATCTTGTTTAATTTCCTTAATGGCTTTCTGATAAGCTATTTTTCTGAGTTGTTTTTTCGGCCCAGCCTTGATCTCACCGTGGGTATTTTCTATGGTCCTACCCCTCTGTTCTGTCCTCTCAGTTACCTGTGTGTACCGCTGATCCACAAACTAACCTTCACTTTCTGAGTTTGTCTTGCAGGTTTGGGTGGCTTCTAATAATAGAAATAAGTCCCCATTTCCTCATCTGTAAAAAGGGGACAATAGTATCTAACTGATAGGGTTGTTGTGAGGATGAATCAATGTACTTAAAGCACTTGGCACCATGCCTAGCACCTGGTGAGTACTCAGTAAATGATGATTTAGTACCCCATGTACCTCAAATCAAGTAATAAATAATAATCAAGACTCCTTCACCAGTTGGTGTTCTTGCTGCTCCATCTGTCTTCATTCCCCCTTCATACCCAGCCAGACCAACTTCCCATCTGTGACTTGTTAGTGACTTATGTCCGAGCCACAGCACATATACCATTTCTTCCTTCTTGCTAATCCTTTCTTCCTTCAAAACTTCCTTAAGAAGGAAGGTGTATTAGGAAAATGGCACCCTGTTCTGTCATTCCAGTAACTGCTAGGTTTGAGCAGGGTGATCTGGAGAACGTGACTTTCCTCGCCTTTCTTAGCCATTACCAATTTTAAATTCAACTCTTCATTTTTCATGTGGATAGAGGTTTAGCAGTGTGGTTACTTCAGAAATTACATCCTATTTGGTTTTGGTTACCAGAGCCTTTTTACTTTGTTATAGGCTTACTACCTCTTATATTAATGTCTGGGCACACTTCAAGGGCTGGGGGGTAGCTCAGTGGTAGAGTGCTTGCCTAGTGTGTACAAGGCCCTGGGTTCGATCCCTAGCACAGCAGAGAAAGAAGAAAAACCATGTTTATCAGTTGGTATGATCTCAGGAAATGCAAAAGCATTTGAAGGCCTGAAGGTGTCCAAAGGGCCAGGGAGTCCAGCTGGGAACTCAGAATCTCTAAAGACAGATGCACATAGTTGAAACCATCCTTATAGTTCCACGTAGGTCTTGTCTCCTGTTACTAAGTTGTTGGCTTGTTAGTGGCAAGAATTCTTTCCATTACTAGGGATCAAACCCAGGGCCTCACCCGTGCTAAGCAAGTGCTCTTACCACTAGGGCCCAACCCCGCAAAGAATACTTTGATGTCCCTCTTGACAGGGTTCTGCATTAACTCTCATGACCAACCTCTCCATCTCCTAGGCAACCTGGCATCCTCGGTACAACCTCATTGTTGTGGGCCGATACCCAGATCCTCATTTCAAAAGTTGTGCCCCCTATGAACTAAGGACAGTTGATGTGTTTGATGGAAGCTCAGGAAAGATGATGTGTCAGCTCTATGACCCAGAATCTTCTGGTATCGTTTCGGTGAGGCTTGGGCCCCCAAATAATGATGGGAGGAAGCGGGGATCCAATCTGCCTTACTGACCAGAAATTAGTCCTTGTGTGCCCTTCTGTCCCTGCCAGTAACTTCAGCCCCTCTTCATGCTGAAACTCTTGTCTCTGCAGCTTAATGAGTTCAACCCCATGGGGGACACGCTGGCCTCTGCCATGGGTGAGTAGATGCAGATATCTCTGACTGGCCAAGCCCAACCCTTCTCCCCAAGTTTCTGTGCAGGCTGAGTTCCACTTCACCCTGCCACATTCACCCCAGGGCAGTAGCCAGTGAAGATGATCATGAGACCGTGAACTCTCTGGCCCAGGCCCTCTGTCTGCCAGTCTTGCTTTGTCTTGGTCGTGGGAGTGCCTGGCTGCTATCCACTTTCCTAGTATTTTCTCACCGAGCCCTAGGTTCCCTGGGCCAACCCCAAGTTCTCAGAGACTAATAATGGAAGGTGTAAATCAGACTGTTCTTATTCCTTCTAGGTTATCACGTTCTCATTTGGAGGCAGGAGGAGGCCAGGCCATGGAATGGAAATGAGAGACACTGAAGGTGCGGGCCAGCAATGGCTCGGAGGCCACAAATGAGAACAAGTCCTGTAAAAAGAGGCAGCTCTTTGGTTTTTTTCTTGTTGTTCCATGGTACTGGATGTTGAACCTGGAGGCATCCCACCTCTGAGCTACACCCCAGCACCTTTCTATTATTGTTGTTTGGAAACAGGGTTTTGCTAGGTTGCTGAGAAGTTGCTGAGGCAGGCCTCAAAACTACCATCCTTGTCTCAGCCTCCTAATACTGAATTACAAGAGTGTACCACCAAGCCTGGCAGCTATTTGTTAATGGACCATAAGCATCCAAGCCTTAGGATTGAGGCGGGGGCACTTTGGCATGGGATACTGGCACGTTACTGCTCTTGACTTAGCTCCAGAAACTTAGGGTGACTCAGCTGCATTGAGTCTCTGTTATAGCCAGCCTGGAGCCAGAGTACTTTTCTCCCTTTTGATGTGTGGTGGCAAAATGATCAAGGAGTGTTTTTGTTTGTTTGTTTGCTCACTTTTGACATGGCCAATAAAACCATACCCAACTAAGCTTCTGAGTAGATCTCACACTGACTTGGTCAAAGGGCTCCTTGGATCTAGACATGAAGAAAAGGCACAGAACCAGTACTCACAGTCCAAAACTTCATTCTCCGGGAGCTGCCTCGGCCCTATTCTGGGCATGGTCAAGAGCTGTCCAACTCACCGGCTGCAGGTACCTCGGGTCCCTGGAGAGCCCAGCCCAGCTGAGAGAGTGTCATGATTCACTCCCACCTCCCCCAACTCCGCCCCCGGTGCGGTACCAACACCTTTCCAAACCTGTTCAAATCACCCAGGGGGACCACGGTGCCTGAAGCATTATGTCTGACACTAATGGTAGCTTCAGCTGGACAAAGGAAAACGTGGCTGGCTGGCTGTTGGGTGATCTGGTTCCTTGGTAGTGAATATTTGTATCCCCAGCATTGTGCAGTTTTTCTCTCTCAAGCACTGAGAGGAAAGACGATGTCCTCTGAGCCATTTGCCAATGACTGGAGACTGGAAGAGAAAGAGCAGGGCTTGGTGGAAGAGCAAGGCGCATCAGACACTGACTCCTTCAGTTTTTTATCCCAGGTCCTGAGTAAAACCTGAATGCTTGTCTGTGTCTCAGGTCCTTAGAGAGCATGGAAGAGGCAAATCCAGCTTGGAGAAAGCCATCGTCCGACACAGTACGTGGTAAACATGTGGATGCTGAGTGAAGAGGTGCCACGGGCCAAGCCAAGCCCCACTTGCTCATCTGGGCTAGGGTCATCAAGGAGGCCTGAGCCAGGCTCTCCAGTCCATAGGTGGGGAGCAACAGTCAGGAACAAGGGCCCAGCCCACCTCCCCTAGGAGGCAGAGGGAAGGGGGCTGAGTGGTTGTCAGGCATGGTCTTCCCCGTCTGCAACGTGGCGGTAACCAGGAGGCTGGGCCTGCACCCGGAAGAGGACGGTGAGGAGCAGCACTATGAGAAGGAAGAGGATGGAGCCACAGACCGCCAAGGCCACGATCACCTCTGGGCAGGGGGAGGGGGAGAGAAAGGTAACGTTAACATTCCCCCGAAAAATGTCAAACACCTAATATATGCCAGGTACTGTTCTGACATGCTGGAGATAGTCTTTGCTCTCATGGAGTTTACGTTCTAGCTCAAAGGCTTAATGGGGAGGGAAGCCAGGAAGGAAGCTGCCTAGAAGTTAAGAGAAACCAAGAAAGTTTTTGGTTTTTGTTTGGCGGTGCTGGGGACTGAACCCAAGGCCTTCCTGCATGCTAGGCAAGCACTCTACCACTGAGGTATATCCCCAGTGCCCAAGATAGTGGTTAAGGAAGGAGTGGTCAATTATGTACTGCTGCTGAGAGGTGAGAGGAGCTAAGAATTGGTCACCTCAGCCAGGCTTGGTGGCGCACGCTTGTAATCCCAGCATTCAGGAGGCTGAGACCGGAGGATCCGGGTTCACTGCCAGCCTCAGCTACCTAGTGAGGTACTCTGCAATTTAGTGAGACCCTGTTTCAAAATAAAGAAAAAAAAAATAGGAGTGGGGGTGTAGCTCGGAGGTAGAATGCCCCTGAGTTCAATCCCCAGTACCACACACACACACAAAAAAAAAGAATTGGCCACCTCGACAAAGGCTTCAGTGCAGTGGGCGGTGACACCAGGCTGTCCAGTGTCAGAGAATGAGTAGTGAGGAAGCAAAGGCAAAGTCTGGGCAACTCTTTCATGGAGTCTACTCTCAAAGGGATGAAAGATACAGAGGGGAGCTGGAGAAATGGGTCTCAGAGGTCTGTTAGGCTTTGAGACGTGAGCCAGAGAGAAAGGAACAGTCATCAGGAGATGAACCCAGCATTCGGAGGACGCTTGCCCCCGCACACTGGCGCACACCAGCAGGACAGCTGTGGATCCAGTTGGAGGAGAGCAAGTGCTTTCTCCTGGCTGCTCTTATTTTCTAAGTGATACGAGAAGTAATGTTATCCCCTAAGGGGGAGGATTGGGGGCAAGGCATAAATGGTCTCGGGGAAGAGGGACGGTCCAGGGAAATGCAGCAGGATGGCTGAAGGTGTGGCGGCTCCCTCAGGACTGGTGGGTGTGAACTTAACGTCCGTCGGGGGCATGGAAAGCACCGAGGTGGGCAGGGGCTCACCTGTGTCTGCGGCATCATTTGCCAGCCGGCACTCCTGCTGCCAGTCCTTAGGCACGACGGGCTCTGTGAGGCGGAGGAAGTCCTGCAGTGGGCAGCTGTGAGGGCAGCCGGGCAGGATCAGCGGCCAGGGGGCCTCCTTACTGTCATTCCGAAAGTACATCTCCACTGAGAAATTCCTGAGGGTGGACAGGGGCAAGACAGGAGCCGTTCACCGTGCCTGTAACTGAGCCCTCGGGCCGCCCTCGGCCATGCCTGAGTGCCCCCCAAGGGACACACTGGTAGCTCTACTTACCCACTGTCTTCCTGGTATAGTTCAAATATGTGGCAGGAGGCGTAGGGGGCTTGCTTCCCATTGTAGACATCCAGGGCCATTTGTAGAGCCACCAGGGTAGTATCATGCTGTAAGGGAGAGGGGCTACCCATCAGACTGCTCCCCACACCCTCCAGCAATTGAAGAGAGCAGAACCCCAGCTCCTGGCCTGACATCAGCACACTGGGATTTAGGAGCTTACCGCCGAGTAAACCAGCAGCTTAGGGAGTTGCGAGGTGGTTGCCATTAGGGTCAGGTTCTTCCGTATCTGAGCCAGCAGGACTCCTGAAGGAGGAAAGACCCCAGTGTCAGTGGCTATGGCCGTCATTGTCTTCGGATCAGACCCATCTGCTCCTCTCATCCTCTGCTAGTCCTGGGTCTGATCACCAACCCAGAGGATTCCTTAGGTTCATGGAGACCACATCAGAACCCTAAACCACTCCTCTCTAAAAACTCATATTGACAGAGGGAAGCAAGCTAAAACAAGGTATCTATATTTAAACACGGATGTAGAAGCCTGGTCATTTATAAATGAACTACGAGGCCCTGCCCATAGTTTGATTACTCCAGTGAACAATGAAATGTAAACTTAAGACTGCCTCATGGTACATAAGATGGTGGCTTGGAGCCAGGGTAACTGCCACATCAGGTTCTGAAAATCGCTGAGGCTTCAGGAAGGTTTGACAGTTGGCACAATCTTGGGTGCTGAAATCTATTACTCTGCCTTCTGCCAAAGTGGCCCCAGTGGTTCTCTGGAGGGAGGTGTTTACTTAGAGAAGGGAGGGTCTTCTGACATGGGTGAAATTTAAGAATAAGGATGGCTGACCTGGGCGTGGTGACGCACGCTTGTAATCCCAGTACTTGGGAGGCTGAGCTACTTAGTGAGGCCCTCCCTAGTGAGACCCCGTTTGAAAATAAAGAATAAAAAATAGGACTGGGGGTGTAGCTCAGAGGTAGAATGCCCCTAGGTTCAATCCCCAATATCGCAAAAAAAAAAAAAAAGAATGGCCAGGTGTGATGGCACACGGCTATAATCCCAGTACTTGGGAGGCTGAGACTGGAGAATTGCAGGTTTGAGGACAGCCTCAGCGAGTAGTGAGAATCTCATCAACCTAGTGAGACCCTGTTTCCAAGTAAGGAATAAAATCTGGCTGAGGGTGTAGCTTGGAGGCAGAATGCCCGTGGGTTCAATCCTCAGTACCACAGAAAAAATAAGAATGGCAGCCAGGCATGGTGGTACATGCCTGTAGGAGGCTGAGACAATTAGGCTGAGACAGAAGGATCACAGGTTTGAGACCAGCCTCAGCAACTTAGTGAGATTTTCAGCAACCTGGCAAGACCCTGTTTCAAAACAAAAACATAAAAAGGGCTGGAAGTGTACTTCAGCTGTAGAATGCCCCTGGGTTCAATTCCTAGTACCACCAAAAAAAAAAAAAAAAAAAGGAAAAAGCATGTAAACCTGATGATGGTCACACAATGACACAGACGGTGACAGGAGAAGAGGAGATTTGTGTAAAGGCGATGATGGGATGGGGGGAACATTTCAGACAGGGAACTATGCGAGAAGCCCCCTACCACATTTTCAACGTGGGGGTCCCGAGGAAGGGCGTGACATACTGCTCTCGTCACTCACCCCCCTGAAGCCGGGCCTTCTCTGCCTGCTCGTGGATCCCAAAGAGGAAGCGGAAGCTGAAGTCCTTCAGCTGGCTCAGACGCTGCATGGTTTGGGGTGAGGCCCAGGGGGGCAGGAGCAGCCCGTGGGTTTGCTGTGTATCGCAGCAGGCAGGTTAGCTCCCCAGGCCTAGGCCAGAGCCTCTCCAGGGGTAGCTCTCTTCCCAGAGGGAAGGTGCCTGTGTGTGTGAGGGAGGGAGAGCAGAGCAGAGGTGAGGCAGAGGGGCTGCAACAGCTGACATGGAGACAGTGTGGGGGCTGCAGGGGGCAGGAGAGGAACAAGGAGCAAGACTCAGCAGAAAGGCGTCTGGTACCACACCAGCCCTGGGTGGAGGGCAGCAGGAACTGCTGACGACTAGTAAAGCATTTCCCACTCCGAGGCTCTTTCCCCCATGAGGGAAGTCCCGTGTTTCACAGCAGCGGCTGGCCGGGCCTCTCCGGTGGGAATGGCTGCATTCAGGCACGTCCTCTGCCGTCCTGGCAACCTGGGTGTACTGAAGGGAGAAGAGCAATCCCGCTGGGGCCCCCGGGGGCTCACCTCACAGAAGAGGGTGTCATACACATTCCAGACGGTCTCCAGAGTCAGGTCTGTCAGCCCTGTCTCATTGGCCACCATGTCCAGAAATTGCTATGAAGAATGAATCGGATCAGTCCTGCACCGGGGAAAGAGCCGTCTGGTGACCCCCAGCTCGGCCCCCACTCACCGCATTCTGAACACTCTCGTTCTGGTACTCTGCTGTCTGCCGGGTCTCGTTCTGCAACTGCTCGTAACGTGGACACGGACCCAGTGGGAACTTCAGCAGCTGCAGACCAAAGGGGGGGAACAGAAGCAGAGAAGGAGCGTGAGACCAGCAGGCCCCAGACCACAGGGGCCCCGTCGCCACCTCTAGGGAAGGGCCAGCCAGGCTTACCCTGTCCTCAGTGACGGGCACAGTGTGAACAGGGATAGGCTGCCATGAGATGTTAGGGTTGAAGCGCTGCATCCCATTGGGAGGAAAAAGTCCAGCCAGGTTGGCCTCAGCACTCATGAGAGTACGGTCAAAGTCGGTGCTTCGCACATAAACCTGCACAAATAGCAACATGAGTCTTACCTGCGTGTGTGTGTGTGTGTGTGTGTGTGTAGGAGCACTCTGGCCCCTCATTGGAGCCCCAGGGAAAGAAAATTTTTTTGAAACAGGGTCTCACTAAATTGCTAAGGCTGGCCTCATATCTGCAATCCTCCTGTCTCAGCCTCCTAAGTACTGGGATTACAGGTGTGTGCTACTGGGCCAGCTGGAAGAACCTATTCTTGATGGCTACCCAGCACTGTACACCCACCATACATGTGGCCCTCGCCCCCTCTATCCTTCCCCATCCCTCAAGACCCCTAACACTCAGCTGGGGGCTGTTACTACTGGGTGAAGAACTTAGCGTTTGAGAATGGCTCTAATTCAAATGTCCCTTCCTTCTAGTCCAAAGTACTTAGTAAGTAGTCTCTCTGTTCTAGTTTGTTTTTTGTTTTCTTTTGTTTTTTGGTACTAGGGATAGAACCCAGGGGCATTCTACCTCTGAGCTACAACCCCACCCC
>PVLC010046239.1:0-11395 GCA_004027655.1 Graphiurus murinus | reverse complement strand
GATCCTCCGGTCTCAGCCTCCCAAATACTGGGATGACAAGCGTGTGCCACCACGCCCGGCTTATTTTTCTAATTTTTATACAGGGTCTTTCTAAATTGCTGAGGCTGGCCTGGAACCTGAAGTCCTCCTGTCTCAACCTCCTAAATACTGGGATTATGGGCATAGGCTACCACATCAGGCTGAGCTATCTTTTTGTGCTAGTGTGTATGTGGGGTGTGAGAGATTGAATCCAGGGGCATTCTACCGCTGAGCTGTGCCCCGAACCCTATTTTATTTTATTTATATTTTTAAAACAGGGTTTCCTGAGGGTCTTGCTAAGCTGCTGAGGCTGGCTTCAAACCTGTGATCCTCCTGTCTCAGTCTCCCAAGTACTGGAATTACAGGCATACACCACCATGCCAGGCTGACTGGCTTTTTTTCTTGTGCATCTGTATGTGGTGCTGGGGATTGAACCCAGGGGCATTCTACCTCTGAGCTACACCCCCAGGCCTATTTTATTTTTTTATTTTTGAATAGGGTCTCACTAGGTTTCTGAACGCCTCACTGAGTTGCTGAGGCTGGCCTCGAACCTACGATCCTCCTGTCTCAGCCTCCCAAGTACTGGGATTCCAGGCATCAGCCACCACACCAGGCTGACCTGCTGTCTTAATAGAGGGAGCTCTGGCTAGACTGGGGTCAAGGTCCCTGAGCGAAGGAACTTCTTTTGTTTATTGCTAAGTCCACAGACCAGAGAAGAATACCAGGAACCAGTCAGCACTTAATAAATGTTTCCTGAATGAATATCCATGGCAGGAAAAGTAGGAGGATGTGAAAACTTGGCGGGGGAAGAGGAGGGAGCGGCAATAAGACCTGGCAAGACTGGGCTTATGTGAACAATGCTGCAGTTCACAGATTCACAGTGTGAGTCTGCCATTGTTATATGTGTGCATACATAAAATGTGTATGTGTGCATATATAAATGTACTCAAGACCACATCTGTCACCTAAGAGTCCAGTAAAAGCTACATATTCTTATTGACCAGTTTCGATCTTGTGAGTAGACATAAAACTATTTTCAACCACACACACACACACACACACACACACACACATTTGTAGTAGGAATTGAACCCAGGAGCATTGTACCTCTGAGCTATACCCCCAGTACCCCCTTTATTTTACTTTGAAACAGAGTCTCCCTAAGTTGTTGGGGGCCTCGCTAAGTTGCTGAGGCTGGCCTGGAACCTATGACCCTCCTGTCTCAGCTTCCCAAGTACTGGGATTACAGATGTAGGCCACCATGCCCAGATCAAACTTCAACATTTTAAAGGTAGCATGTACTTATAAAAATCTGCAAAACTGCTGGGGTGGTTGTGCACGCTTGTAATCCCAGTACTTGGGAGGCTGAGACTGGATGATCCGGGTTTGCGGCTAGCCTCAGCTACTCAGTGAGGCCCTCTGCAACTTAGTGAGACCCTGTTTCAAAATAAAGAATTAAAAAATAGGGCTGGGGATGGAGCTTGGAGGCAGAATGGCCCTGTGTTCAATCCCCAGTACTGCAAAAAAAAAAAAAAAATCTGCAAGATTCATAACCAGAGCTTAGACAAGTTGGGAACATCATAAACTTATTTTGCTTCTCTCACATTATTATCAAAATGAGTTTTTTTTGTCATTATATTATTGTTGAACTATATCTTAGTAAAATACATTAAAAATAAACATTAGAAAATCAAGTAGTCACACAAAATATTTAAATAAAGGAGACAAACCTTTACATAGCAACGAGGAGTCCAGGAAACGTGCTAAGTTGGTATTTGTAGAAAAAGTACACTTTGCATTAGTTCCTTTATATTGGAACGGAACTGCATGTTTGTACATGGAGCAGGAAGCTATGGAACTGTAGAGGACCATTATCAAAGTGTAGACAGGGCCAGGGTAGAACTGTGTTATTTGTGGTTAGAACGTTGATGGCGATAATCACACTCCCGATAAAAGCAATTAATCAAACATTGCCACAAGTTGTGAAAACTGAGAAAAGGAAAGCCAACCAGCCTCCATCCCACCGCCCACAACCGTGACTCATGCTTCCACGTGTCATGTTTTGTAGGTTCATTCAAGGATTGTCTATTGAATGTCTGCAGTGGGCACAGTACTCTGGCAGTCAGTGATCCTTGCTTCCAGGTGAGAAGTATTTCCTGACCAATCTCTTCCCCTGACTCCATCCATTTAACGAGGCGAGGCTGCAGGGGGCTCAGGAGACACCCCAAGATCCTCCATAGCACGGGATTATGGGTGAGGATTCCCAGGGAAAGGGCAGGGGTAGGACTCAGATCTTCTCCTCCCTGACTCCAGCGCACAAGCCCCCGCCGCCTGTGTTTCATCAGAGTACAAAGACTCAGGGCAGGAACAAAAATCCATTGAACAGGAGGATCCCGGGTTCAAAATCCACCTCAGCAACTTAGTGAGACTCTCAGCAAGCAACCTAGTGAGACTCTTTTACAAAACAAAAAATGAAAAAAGGACTGGGGGTACAGCTCGGAGGTAGAATGCCTCTGAGGTCAATTCCCAGTAACACACACACACACAAGCACGCACGCACGCACGCACACACAATCACACAATCACACACAGCATAAAAGTCCTGGGGAGAACAGGGCCTCTGTCATAGACTGATATTGATTATTGATAACACTGGGTTCTCAGAACCTCTCTACTTTCTGGGGTGCTGAGACCCCAATTCCATACCCAACAATTCCCACGTGGACCCCCCTCTAGATCCCATCAGAAGAGCAGTCTGCTCTCATTAAGGAGAAGAGGTTTTAACAATTCCCAAAGAGGCCTTTGGGGAGCAGCCTCTTTTTGTTTGTAGTTATCAAAACATATTATGCGCTGCATACCTGAAATGATCTTGATCCACAATGTGCTCCCTGGGACCCCAGACTCCTATATGGGATTTCCAGTTCTTTGTCTTATAAAGGCCAGCAAGAGCACACCGGATCTGTGTACGGCCTGCAGGACCCCATATTTGGAATATAACAATGTGCTTTTGAAATCGGGGTGCTCGGGGCCCCTGCTTAATGAGCTCTGAGGGTTTCTCAGGGGAAGCTTTGGAGGTCAGACCCTGCAGATCTCCCCTCTCCACCCCACCCTGTACCGAGCTGGCCCTCAAGAATGTGATTCCAACGTCAATTGAGTCTTTAAAAGTAAAATAGTTATAATAATCGAGGAAAAAATATTAGCTACTTCCACACTTAAATAAATGCCACATGGCACATAAATCCCACCATCTGCTGCAACTTTTCCTGAGTAGGAAGTTGGCAGATATTGTATAATCATCTACATATGACTGATAATTTTTAGCCAAGTCTAAATTAAAAAAAAAAAAAAAAGTGCTTTGTCTTTGTACGCTGTTTTAAAAAGCCAGAGACGGAAGATAAACAATGAGGCAGGCTCTTAGTGTTCATTTCTCCCATTAAATATATATGCAATTCTAATTTTTTGTGTATGCCAATTAGATCTTCTCTACATAGATATGCAGGAGTAGATATTACTTATCATGTATCAGATGGATTCCAAAGTGAACCCTGTCTACCTTTTAAGCTTTATTGGACTGTAAACTAAGTCGATAGTGCCATCAATCTCTATCTTTCATATAGAAAGTGCCCTTTTCTTATTTACTTCGACCTGTTCCAGGAGAGGCTAGTGGCACAGTCCTTGTTCCTGCAGGGTACACTGAGAGGTAGAGCCACAAAAAACACTCATTTTCAGAAAGAAGGAGTATTTTACAAGTGAATGGGGTGCCATGCACCGTGGGGATAATTTGTGCAAACTGAAAAAAAATAATAATAAATAAATCCATGCTCAATGAAACCATGTCCTTGCAAAACACTTGAAGTTCCCTAATACATAACGGAATTAGTGTAGTCAGATTTCATTTGAGCGCAGGGCTCCGTGGTCCATTATTTAAGCGGCGCTGTCACTCATGAAAGAATACTTCAAGCGCATGACAACAGAACGCTCTCCACGCTGAAGGTCATCCTCTACATCAGGAGAGAAGGCGAGGGCTTCCTAACGACTTCTTCTCAAACAAATTACCGGCAGGCCGCACCGAGACGCCTGTTATTATTGAGGACAAGTGAATTGTACAGTACTTATAGCAAACACATTAGAGGATTAGAATTGATTGAAGGAGATTGGATTTGAAAAGATATAAATAGGGAGGACATGGGAAATCAGCTCCAAGTGAACTTATCAAAACTGCTGTGGGATTCAGTCACGGGTCCATCACTTTCCAAAGGTTTGCTCTGTCTGGTTCTGGGGATGGGAGGACGCTGGATTCTGGGTCCTGTTACTAAGAAACAGAGGCTGCAGACACAAGACGGGTACCTCTGGCACATGCACATGGGCCCAGATTGACAGTCCCTGAAGCCCCTGTGACAAATGTCACATTTCTTTGTGTGGCCTCTCGTTGACCTGATTGCAAGTAGGCAGCAGAAATTTCGGCTCAGTCCACCTTGGAGGTCTGGCTACAGTGCTTCACCCATGTAAGGAAGCTAAGGAACATCGCACTTAGCCCAGTGTGGGCTAGCCAGGGGATAATGAAACAGCAAGAGACGAGCCTTCTTAAGCACTCTTTATGGGGTAGAATTCTTCCATGAGCTCTATAGGAACTCTCTGATTATACCCTTGTCAAAATTTTATGAGGTCGTGTGGTCCACTAGTATCTTACTTTAGAAAGGAGTACAGAGCCGGGCGTGGTGGCGCACACTTGTAATCCCAGTACTTGGGAGGCTGAGACAGGAGGATCGCAAGTTCACGGCCAGCCTCAGCCACTTAGTGAGGCCCTCTGCAACTTAGTGAGACCCTGTTTCAAAATAAAAAATAGGCGTAGGGGTGTAGCTCAAAGGTAGAATGCCCCTGGTTTTAATCCCCGGTACCACCAAAAAAAAAAAAAAAAGGAGGAGGACAGGCCACAGAACGCCCCCAGTTCACATGGATCTCAAGAATCACACACAGCATTCAGAGCTGAGCTGTTGGGATCCAGACATGTGTTCTTAATTATTATGGTATCCAAGAGTTAGAAGCATCCCATAGTCCACCAACCTTCTACCCCAGGAGCTCACGGAATGGAAGAAGACGTTGGACACTGATGACCGGTGTGCCGAGTTGTGTGTGCACTCCATGGTTCTGTCCTGAGAACCTGAACAGGATTTCTCATAGCAATGTCTGACAACCAGCCTCCAGGATGGTCCCTCAGGATCCCCAGCCCCTGGGAACCGGATCTCCATTCTGCTACCTCCCCTATTGCACTATGGCTGGCCCACGGGACCAGGACACACGGGAGAAGCGACGCTTGGCTCTCTGAAAACAAGAGTGTAAAAGACTGCAGCTTCTGTCTTTAGGTATCTCCTGCTCCCTCTCACAAGTCACCTGGGGCAAAGCCATCTGCCGTGTCTCCAGGACCCTCCGGCAGCCCGTGGAGAGGCCTGTGTGGTAAAGCGCTCAGGCCTGCCAATGTCTACAGGACTGACTTGGAAGCAGCCCCCACGTCCTTCAGTCACTGCTGCCCCAGATGGCAGCTATCAACCACCTCACGAGGGACCCTGAGCCACAGCCACGGGGCTCAGCCATTCCCGAGCCCCAAACCTCGGAGTCCGCAGGAGGGAATACAGGCTCACTGTCTCCAATTGCCAATGTTGAGGGGAACTTGTTATATCGCAGTAGACACCTAACACATGCTCTTACCTGTAAAGCCAGGCTGTTAACGACCCGAAATAGAGGGAGCTGTCCATAAACACCTCAACGCTGAATTGATCGCTTTACGGAGCAACTTAGCAATGCACCTCTACATGAATCCCTTCCTGAGAGACGGCGCAGCATGCAAATGTGCATCCATCCAGGAACCAGGTATGAGCAGTGACTGGGCGCCAGGCACTGAGGTGGCACTGGGATGTGGCAACAAAGAAATGAGGAATCCCTTCCCTTGTGTTGTAGGAGATGAATGCTGAAAACAAGGAGTCAAGTAAGAAAAAGAATGAAATAAAATCTGCTACAAAAGCAACATCCCACTCTGAAATGGGGATGGCTGTCTCATGCCCCTGGTTGGAGCAGTCAAGAAAAGCCCTTCTCTGGGGGAAGATAGATAGATGGATGGATAGATAGATAGATAGATAGAT
This sequence comes from Graphiurus murinus, assembly GCA_004027655.1. Lineage (NCBI taxonomy): Eukaryota > Metazoa > Chordata > Mammalia > Rodentia > Gliridae > Graphiurus > Graphiurus murinus. Next base: position 5,240 of record PVLC010046239.1, on the reverse strand, counting down.
AGATAGATAGATGATAGATAGATAGATGGATGATAGATAGATAGATAGATTGATTGATTGATTGATTATTGGTATATTGTAATTTCACATCATTATATAGTTCAAAATGTTAGAGACATACATGCACACGGAGTACATGCATACATGCCGAGGATCATACATGCTGAGCTTCCTCCAGCTTGCTCCCCTCTCTCTCCCTTCCTTACACATGATATTGAGATTGGCTTTAATAATTTCACATGTGCACATAGCTTCAGCGGCAGTGTTTGCTTCATCGATTCTCCCTCTCCCCTTGCCCGACGCCACTCTCTCCTAAACCCCCTCCATCTCTCCACTGGGATTTCTCCTCCATTACCTAAAGTCCCTCTTGTATCCCAGTTACTCCCTGGCTTTCGAAAATGAGAGAAAACATAGGGCCCTTCACTTTCTGTGAACTGGCTAATCTCATTTAACATAATGTCGTCCCGGTCTATCCATTTTCCTGCAAATCACACAGTTTTGTTCTTCTTTATGGCTGCGGAGATTCCATTGTGTGCATATCCCATAATTTTGCGATCCCTTCATCTGCTGATGGACATGGAGGTTGGCCCCATGAACTGGCTACTGTGGACTGTGCAGCTTGTGCAACTGTGTAAAGCTGGATATGCATGTGTTGTCCTACTATTCTGATTAAGAGGACCCTTGAACGATGAGAACGGCCAGTCAAGAGACCCCGGGAGGAAAGATCAAGCAAAACCTGGGCTAGACCACACAGCAATGAAGCTACAGTTTCCCCAACTCTATGATCAAGAAGGTAATAATTTGTCTCGCTATTAAAATAAAGAGAGTGCAGTATAATTCGACACCTGAATGAAATGTGTAAATTGAGAAGCTGCTACTCTGGTTCCCCATTTAAAACAGCATGCCTGTGTTGGTGTGGCTTTGAAACCAGCAGGACCAGGGCAAGGTTATCTCCAACCCAAAGGCGGTGCAGGGGAATGTGGGCACTCTCCCAATGCAACAGAGCATCCGTCTCAAGAGAAACTAACTCAGTTACTGAACCTTCTGACCATTAATTTCAATGATTTGACTGTGTAATAGAATGTTTCAATCCCAGAACACAATTTAAACCGGGACAGGTACTCATTACTTAACTTGGAAGTCTGCAAATTCATCTCCAACGTGTCAATTTTTTTTTTGTAGTCTATGTTCAAAGACTTGCCAAAAAAGATACGGGGAAAATATTTCAAAGCCCATGAAATCTAGCATCTCACTATCAAATAGGGCCTCGACTGCTACTGCAGATAAAAATGGTGATAGAAATTTTTATTAAAACAGTAAGCAGAGGGTAAGCATGCTTGTCAAATAGAGACCCTGCTTCATTTCCCGTAGAGATGAGAGAGTGTCGAGGACAGTAAAGATAAAAAATGGGATGGAAAACTGGTCTCAAGGACGGTGGTGGGGAGAGGAGGGAATTGCCCGGTGATGATGAAGAACAAAACAAAGTTGCATGTTGGAAAGCAAATGTTCTAATACTCAAACTCTAAGTGGTGTGTGGCTTAAAACTGAGAAAAGTCACTGCACAGCAAGTACCAACGCCTCTGTTGACTGGGAGATCCAACACATCAATGTAGGGATGAATAAGAAGAGAAACTAACGGGAACAAACTCAAGTCAGATGGATGTCAGTATGTCTAGCCAGAAAACTCTTTGAATTATATAGATCAGAATGAAAATACTAGAACACATATTATTGTGTGTGTGTGTGTGTGTGTGTGTGTGTGTGTGTGTGTGTGTGTGTGTGTTATCAAGGATGGAACCCAGGGGCATTTTACCTCTGAGATACACTTCCAGCCCTATTTTATTTTTTATTTTGAAACAGGGCCTCACTAAGTTTGCAGGAGGCCTCCCTAAGTTGCTGAGACTGGCCAAGAACTTGTGATCCTCCTGTCTCCACCTCCCAAGTACTGGGATTACAAGTGTGCATCTCCAAGATTGGCTGTAGACCCACACATCTTAAAGGAGTTGCTTCTTGCGTGACACTTTGACATTGCAAGACTAAGGTGCGTCATGATGTTGGAGAGATTGGTCCCTGGCTCTTTTTTATCCTGGTATATCTCAGGAGTTACCACCAAAACCCTCAGCTTCCTCTTCAGGCAGGCGGGGAGATGGTGCTCCCCTGCCTGCTTGAAGGTAGGCACGGCAGAGAGTCTTGTACAGCTAATGTGATGCAAACAGAGGTGACAGCTGTCACTTTGGGGTAGACGCTTTAAAAAAGCCAGTGTTCTTTCTCTGTCTGAGTAATTGCAGAAGCTTGGAGGGAGAACCTGTGACCAGGAGTGAAGAAGAAATAAAGTAGTGTTTCTAGCCAGCCCACCATGGACAAGGAGAATATGTGGGGAATTTTTTTTTTCTTTTAAGTCAAGGGAGATTGAGAGTCATTTGTTACTACAGCAGATCAGGCCTCTTCCTGGTGGGTAATCTTATTCAGCTAATACTTCTAGTTTCTATAGGGCTCATAGCCAAGCAAAGGAAGAAGTCACTTGATTTGGGGGAACTCTGGTTATTTGCAAAGTATATATAAGTATATATTTATATAGTGACTACTGTCTTGTTATCATTGATGTGGACCTTCTCTCTTGCATATGCCATATACAACTCCTTTAAAATATCTAATTGGCCAAGATCAATTATGTTCAAGACTTACAATGTGAGATTCACCTCTACCTCCAACGTCCTAATTAGGCTAACATATCTGTCACCACCGTGTTGTGCATTAGATCCCCAGAACTTGTTTTTCTTACAACTGAGAGTTTGCACCTTCTGACCAACATCTGCCCCATTCCCCAAGCCCCTGGCAACCACTGATCTACTCCCTACTTCCATAGCTTCAGCTTAGATTCCACACATAAGTGAGATCATTCAGTATTTGCTTTTCTGTGCCTGGCTTGCTTCACTAACAACAATTTTCCCCAGGTTCACCCATATGCTCACAAAAAGCACGATTTGCCTCTTTTATGGCTGAATAGTATTCCATTATATTCAGAGTAGCCAGGCCGATGCTGCTTCATATTGTCATCAAGAACAGTGCAATGTGTTCAAAATACATACAGAGCTCTATCAAAGGCATTTTGGTGTTTCTATACCATTCTACCATCTCACTCCCAATGAGGGTAAGCAAGGTATTTGTGGTTCCTGCCCTCACAGAGCTTACAGTCTCCCGAGGAACAGAGGAAATGAAGCAGACCAGAGCAGTCAGCAACAGATGGCATGAGGGAATGCAGAAGGGAGAGTGAGCTTCAGGTAGGTGGGGCTGGAGGTGGTGGCTGCAGAAAGAAGTAGAAATAAAATAGAGGAAGCAAAGGGGAGGGGACAAAGGCCGCATGTGGGCATTTGAGCAGACTAAAAATCACGTAGTCACGTTGGACTTCATCTGAAGGTAACGTAGAGTTGGGGGACGTGGGGCAGCATGGTGAGCTCCCCTTCTTGAAGAGCATTTTAGCTGCACCGAGAAAACATCTTGAAGGGAGATGGGTAAGAGACTGGTCACTGGAATATTGTAGCAAAAGACCATGGTGGAAGGCCTGGAGGAAAGATATGGGACAGGAAGACAGAAAGAACACAGAAGAGGAGGAGGAGGAAGAAGAGGAGGAGGAGAAGGAGGAGATATTGAGTCCCAGGCAACACAGGGTAGAGCAAAGCGGGCCAGCCGCTTCACTTGCTGGGGCTGAGCGAGAAGGAGTGTGTCGTGGCCAGGCCCACCACCCTGGGGAGTCAGGTAGCCCCCCCAAAAACCGCACCAACCCAGGAGTCCAGTCAGCAGTCAGGCACCGCCGCAGGAACTCAGCTTTATTCGAATACACAATAGAATATATGGGAAGGTCAGATAGGGAGGTGAAGCTGGGGGAGGGGAGCCAATGGGAGCAGATCTCCTCACCAGTAGTTGCAGGGGAGGGAGGTAGGCCTTTCCTTGACCCACCCACTGGCTTCCCTAGGGCGGATGGGGTCATATTTGACCAAGAAAGGTCAGAGCCTGTGAGTGCTGAATGTCACATGACATGCAGGGTCCCTACAAGGAGGAAGAGGAGGAGGAGGAAATGGAGGAGGAGAAGAGGAGGAGGAGGAGAAGGAGGAGGAGGAGAAAAAGAAGAGGAGGAGGAGGAGAAGAAGGAGGAAGAGGAGGAGGAGAAGAAGAAGGAAAAAAGAAGAGGAGGAGAAAGAGGAGGAGGAGGAGAAGAAGGAGGAAGAGGAGGAGGAGAAGAAGAAGGAAAAAAGAAGAGGAGGAGGAAGAGGAGGAGGAGCAGGAGGAGGAGGAGCAGGAGCAGGAGGAGGAGAAGGAGGAGGAGGAGGAGGAAAAGAAGAAATAGGAGGAGGAAGATAAGGAGGAGGAAGAGAAGAAGGAGAAAAAGGAGAAGAGGACGGAGGAGATGGAGGAGGAGAAGGGAGAAGGGGTAAAGATGGAGACTGGAAATACATTGGGCCCTTGGGGAGTTGGGGATACCTCTGGTTCTGCCAGCAGAATGTGACAAGGGAAGTAAGTGTCGATTGTCCGCTCTATGTGGGGATGAAAATTAGTGCAGCCTCTATGGAGATCAGGGTGGAGATTCTTCAGAAGCCTGGAAATGGCACCACGTGTGACCCAGCTGTATCACTCCTGGACCTTTCCAAAGGAACTGAAGTCACAATATTGTCATGACCCACGCATATCCATGTTTATAGCAGCACGATTCACAAATAGCCAAATTACTGAGCCAGCCTGGGTGTCCATCAACAGATGAAGGGATCCCAAAACTGTGGGATAGGCACACAGTGGAATTTTACTCATAAAGAAGGGGGAAAATGGTGTCATTTGCAGGAACCTGGAACTAGAGAATGTTATACTGAGATTAGCCAGTCTCAGAAAGTGAAGGGTCATATGCTTTTGTTTTTCCTCAAATGTGGAAGCTAGAGATAAACTGGGAAGCAAAAGGATCTTCCAATAAATGAGGAGAGATGCCAAGAGAATATTGGAAGGGAAAATTGGGGAGGAGAGAGAGAGACTTGTTGAAGGAAACAGTTCAAATAATGCTAAATACATACATGAGGTTATCAATACCCATCTCAATAACATGGATGGGGAGGGGGAAGAAGGGGGCTAGGACGGGGAGGCAAACCAGGTGCTGGGTGCAGGTATGTTTCTCTTGCTCCAAACCTCATTATGATGTATAATTGCAGTCTACCAGTAAGAGAATAAATACACACATACAGTGCTGGACCAGAGGA
>PVLC010046238.1:0-11501 GCA_004027655.1 Graphiurus murinus | reverse complement strand
TGGGAGAAGATTTTTGCCAGTTACTCTTCAGATAGAGGTCTAATATCTAGGATATACAAAGAACTCAAGAAAATCACAGCTAAGAAAGCAAATAACCCAATCAAAAAATGGGCAAAGGATCTAAATAGACACTTCACAAAAGAAGAAATACAAATGGCTAATAAATGTATGAGGAAATGTTCCACATCATTGGCAATCACGGAGATGCAAATCAAAAGTACACTGAGATTTCATCTAACTCCAATCAGAATGGCAATCATAAAAACACGAAAAACAACACCTGCTGGCGAGGGTGTGGAGAAGTGGGAACCCTAATACACTGTTGGTGGGAGTGCAAACTTGTGCAACCACTGTGGAAAACAGTATGGAGGATTCTCAGACGCATGGGAGTCAACCTACCATATGACCCAGCAATACCACTACTGGGTATATACCCAAAAGAATGGAAACCAAACTATCAGACCCATGCATGTGTATCTATGTTTATAGCTGCACAATTCACAATAGCCAAACTATGGAAGCAGCCAAGATGTCCATCGACAGATGAATGGATTACAAAACTATGGGATATGTACACAATGGAATTTTACTCAGCCATAAAGAAGAACAAAATCATGTGATTTGCAGGGAAATGGATGCAATTGTAAAACATTACCTTGAGTGAGATTAGCCAGTCACAAAGAGCAAAAATGCATATGTTCTCCCTAATATGTGGATGCTAGGGAGAAGATGAGGCATAAGAGGGTCTCCAGCTGAAAAAGGAGACCCTCGATAAACAAAGAAGTTGATTTAATTGAAGGGGAGGGAAGGGAAGGGGGGATACCCTAAGGCACATGATGTACTTTCACAACTCTATCAAGGTCACTCACTGAATTGAACCTGAGAGGGAGGGAGTGCGAGGGAGCCGGTGGGAATTGGAGAAATGATCAAATGAGAAATGTGCACAAATATGTCATTAACAATTTGTACCTAACAAAATTGTATGCTTACAATGCACAAATTTCTATAATAAAAGAAAATCAAGAAGTGGGTAATTGAACTAGACACTTCACAAAAGAAGATATACAAATGACCAATAAATATGTGAAAAAATGTTCAACATCATTACCAATCAGGGAGATGCAAGTCACAACTATACTGAGATTTTGTCTAACCCCAATTAGAATGGCAATCATCAAGAAGTCAAACAACATTAAATGTTGATGAGGATATGGGGAAATAGGAACTCTTCTACACTGTTGGTGGGGTTGCAAATTAGTCCAGCCATTATAGAGATCAGTGTGGAGATTCCTCAGAAATCTGGAATGGATTTACTATATGATCCAACTATACCACTCCTGGATATCTTTCCAAAGGGACTGAAAACAGAATAATATAGTAATACATGGATGTCCTTGTTTATAGCAGCACAATTCACAATAGTCAAATTATGCAACTAACCTAGGTGGTCCATCAACAGATGAATGGATCACAAAATTATGGGATATACACACAATGGAATTTTCAGCAATAGTGAACAAAATAATGTCATTTGTAGGAAGCTGAATGGGGTTGGAGAACATTATTTTAAGTGAGATTATCCAGTCATAGAAAGTGAAAGGTCATATGTTTTTCTCTCATATGTGGAAGCTAGGAAGTAATTGGAATATAAGAGAGAATTTAGATAATTGAAGAGAAACCCCAATGGAGCAAGGGAGGTAGGGTTGAGGAGGGAGAACAGAGATGGAAAATTAATGAAGGAAGACTTCCACTGACATTATGTTCATGTATGAGAAAACTAATGCCAATCTTGATATCATTTGTGGGAAGATGGAGCCGGGAAGAGCTCACCAAGTGCTGTGTGCATCTATGCCACTATCACCGTGAACTACATTAGGATGTGAGACTATAATGAACCCATGAAAGTATGAAAAATAAGTAAGAAGAAAAACCCAGAACCAGATGGTTTCACTGCTGAATTTCACCAAACTTCTAAAATAGAAATAATACCAGTTATTTTCAAACTATTCCAAAGTACCAAAAGGGAAGGAACCCTTCCAAACTCATTCTGTCAGGTGAAAATTAGCCTGTTACCAAAACCAGACAAAGACCCAACAGAAAAAGAAAACTATGGGCGTATTTTCATCATGAATATAGAGGCAAAAATTCTCACCAAAATACTAGTAAATTAAATTTATCAAAACATCAAAAAAATCATTCACCATGATCAGGTTGGTTTTATCATATGAATGCAAGGATGGTTCAACATACACAAATGAATAAATGTAGCACATCACATCAACTGAATGATGAAACTTTTAAGATTATATCAATAGACACAGAAAAAGCATTTCATAAATTTCAACATGCCAGCCAGGTATGGTATCACACTCCTAGAGTCCCAGGACTTGGGAGGCTGAGACATGAGCATCACAAGTTTGGGGCCAGCCTTAGCAACTCAGTGAGACTCTCAGCAACTCTGTTTCAAAACAAAACATAAAAATGGCTTGGGGTGTAATTCAGAGGTAGAACACCTCTGGGTGCAATCGCAGTATCACACACACACACACACACACACACACACACACACACACACACACACACACACCAAAAAAAAAAAAGGAAAGAAAAAGAAAATTTAAAACAATCAATATCCCTTCACAATAAAAGTCCTGCGAAAATAGGAAAAATTAAATAAATTTTCTCAAAGGAAGAGTGTATATTCCCATCATTATTATTCAATAAAATATTAAAATTTTTAGGTAGACCAATTAGGAGATATAAATAAAAGGCATACAAATGGACAGAGAAGAAGTGAATTTATCCTAGCTTTCAGGTGCCATGATTTTTGTATAGAATACTCTAAAGACTACAAAAAAAGACAATTATAACTTATTTATTCAGCAAAGTTGCAGGACACAAAATCAACATACAAATATCAGTGGCATTTTTATGCACCAGTAACAAACTTGCTAGAAAGAAATCACAAAAGGAATCCTATGCACAATAATTACCAAAAAAAAAAGGTAAAATGAAAGAGCTAGAAATAAATTCAATCAAAGGAGTGGTGGACCTATACAAAATAACAAAATACTAATAAAAGAAATGAAAGAAGATATAAGAAAAACTTTCTAAGTTCATGAGTTGGAAAAATTCATATTAAAATATTTATACTACACAAAGCCATTTATGGACACAGGGCGATCTGTTTCAAAATATTAATGATTATTTTTACACAACTAAAAACTCCAGTCCATACAGAAGCATAAAAGATGCCAAACAGCCAAAAAAAAAAAAAAAAACCTTGAGCTAAAAGACCAATGCTGGAAGCATCACAATACCTGGTATGAAGACATAGTGCAGAGTCATAGTAACTAAAATAGCATGGTGTTGGCATAAAAGCAGACACACAGATCAATGGAACAGAATAGAGGCCCCAGAAATAAACCCACAGATGTACAGTCAATTGACTCTTGACAAAAGCACCAAAAACATCAATTAGAGAGAGGAAAGCTCCTTCAATAAGTGGTAAGAAGAAAACTGAATATCCATATGTAAAAGACTAAAATTTGACCCCTACCTCTAACCTTGTAAAAAAATCAAATAAAAAGGATCAAAGATAGCCCGGCGTGGTGGCGCACACTTGTAATCCCAGCATTTGGGAGGCTGAGACCGGAGGATCCGGGTTTGCGGCCAGCCTCAGCTACCTAGTGAGGCCCTCCGCAACTTAGAGAGACCCTGTTTCAAAATAAAGAATAAAAAATAGGGCTGGGAGAATAGCTCAGAGGTAGAATGCTCCTGAGTTCAATCCCCAGTACCGCAAAAAAAGAGTCAAAGATCAAAATAGAAGATGATAAAACTCTGAAACTACTAGAAAAACAAACAAACAAACAAAAAACAAAGGAGAAACACTTTAAGACATTGGTATGGGAAATGACTATTTGGATATGGTCCTCAAAATATCAAGGAAAAAAAAAGCAAAAATGCAAATGGCATTATATCAAACTAAAAACATCTACACAATAAAGGAAACAACACAGTGATGAAACATTTATCTACAAAATGTAAGAAAATACTTGCAAACTATTCATCTGACATTGAAATAACATCAAGAATAAAAACTGAATTTAAAAAATTTAATACCAGCCAGGTGTGCTGACACATGCCTGTAATACCAGTACTTGGGAGGCTGAGACAGGAAGATTACAGGTTCAAGGACAGCCTCAGCAATTTAGGGAGAACCTGTTTCAAAATAAAGTAAAATAGGGATGAGAGTGTAGCTTGGAGATAGAATGCCCCTTGGCTCAATGCTCAGTATCTCTCTCTCTCTCTCTCTCTCTCTCTCTCTCTCTCTCTCTCTCTCTCTCTCTCTCTCTCTCACACACACACACACACACACACACACACACACAATCACTATCATAAATCAAGTAATCCAATTAAAAATGTACACATGATCTAAATAGACATTCTTAAGGGGAGAATAACAAATTGCCAACAAATACAAGAAACCAAATTCTCCATATTAATAGCCATCAGGGAAATACAAATCAAAACTAAAATGAGATATGATATCATCACAGTTACAATGGCTATTATCAAAAGTAAAAAAAAATTAAATAACAAATCCTGTATGTAGAGACAAGGGAATGTATATACTTTTGGGGGTAATATGTATTAATACAGCTACTATGGAGAACAGTGGAAAGGTTCCTCAAAAATCTAAAAATAGATTTACCATATGATCCAGCTGTTGCACTTCTGGGTATATTTAAAGGTAATAAAATCAGCATACAAAAAAGTCACCTTCATACACACATTTTTTTATTGTGGCACCGTTCACAATAACTAAGAAATGGAATTAGCCTAGGTGCCCAATAACATATGAATGATAAGAAATTGGCATATAAACACATGGAGTAGTATTCAGTCATAAAAAAATGAAATCCCATCATCTGCAGTAAGAGGATGGAACCAGAAGACATTACATTAAGTGAAATAAACCAGGCACAGAAGGACAAATACCAAATTTTCTCTCTCATGTGTGAAAACTAAAATCAAACAAACAAAAAAAGAATTAAGAAGAAAAAAAAATCTGCCCAAATGTAGAATAATGATCGCTAAAGTAGGTTGGGAAGGGTGAATGGGGAGTGTGGATAAGGAGACTGATTTTGATCGGTGCATGCTATTTGCATATATAGAAATATCATATTGATACCCATTCACATGTACAGTTAGTGTTAATCAAAAATAAAACAAAACAATTAATTTTAAAACCCAACTCTATAAAATTCATATAATTTTTATCCCCATTTTGTGGGTGAGAAAATGAACTTGGAGGGATTAAAGAATTTTTCCAAATCTCAAAGCTAATCAGGGAAGTGCTGCAGGATTGCCTAGGAAGTTGGTCTCCAGATACAATGCTCTTGATTTGTGTAGTACATTATCAAAATATTCTACTACACAAAAGAAAAATTCAGTCTCTACTTTTCTAAATTATTACAGTTCTTAATGATTATTCATTAAATATGTCATTGGGTCTTGGGTTTTTAAATAATGTTACATTCATAAGAATTGAAACTTGAGACCAAAACTTTCAATAAATCTTTTGAAGATGTTTCATAGTTTAATTATTCACATTGCAAAGTCATATATAAATATTATAAATACTATCTAGTAATGTTATTTTAAAATGCTATATAAATAAATATTTACACAACTATAAAATTTTCATGACAATTTTAAAAGACTAACTTCAATCTCTCACTATGAAACTGATCGAAAATCTGAGCGTATTAGGAAATCAGTTATTTTTATTATATAATACTTTAAAATACTTTATATTTTAAAAGTAAATGTTAGATTTTAAACATAAAAGTAACTTGTTAGATGCAGAGTGTCATTTTTTACCCTATGGAGTAAAATGCATAAATAACATGAAAATTTTAAAAATTTACACTTTCTTTTGGAGAGATTGAAGAAAATTTCAATTTTAAATGAGATAATAATTGATAATATAAGGCAATGTTTCTATCACACTGTTTTTGTTGGAAGCCTCGTGTTGGCATATGTTCAACAGAGACTGCCATAGGTTGATTTGAATTGTCTTTTTTTTTTTTTTTACTTGAACATTCATCATTTTTTAATGTGCTATTATTGGTGCATTATAGTCTCACATCATAATGTAAATCATGGTGACAGTGACATGCATGTACACAGCAATTGGTGTCCCCTCCTTGATTTGACTTGTCTTAATAAGCAGAATTTGATGTGTTAAAAAATGTGTAAGTTTCGATCTTCTGAAACTCATACAGAAACCTTAAAAGTAGATTTAGGTGCACAGAGATTTCCATCACATAGAGTTAAGTCAACAATCTCCAGTAAACTAGACAAGTAGCTTTTCCTTCCATCAAACCATGCAATGATTAGGCAGACCTAAATATATGTAGTGGGAAAACCATTTTATGGATCATAGGCTTTAATCCTTTAATAAATAAGCCTCATGAGCAAAAATGATAATCTAATTTGCACCATGACCCTAATAATAGTGGTTGCTACTAATTAAGTGCTTGATGTGTACAAGATATTAACGTGCACTTTGAGTTCATGATTCGATTTTGCTGTAAGATTGGTACAAAAAAGAAATGTTGGATACTGATGTTTCATAGTCTATTTTTAGACAACCTGAAAGAATTATGAAGAGAAGAAAATTAAGTTAATGTACCACTTAATGCAGAAATACGTGTAACAATTGTTCTGAGGTGCAAACAAACCCCCTACAATGGGTATAATCTGCAAATATATGATAATACTGGGTAAAATTTACAGGACATTTGAAATCAACCCCAAATAATGATCCATAAATAATTTATGAAGATATCTACCATATCCATGCTAATAATTTTTATTATTGTCATAACTTCTTTAACCTGGAAGGAAACAAGGATAGTAGAAGTGTGTGTTATCTAAAGAAGTGCTTAAAGTTGTTTCTGAAAAGAGGATGAAACTGAATGCATACATTTTGTAAAAAAAATAAAATAAAATTCAACTTTGTCAGTTATGGATCTTTTGAAATAGCTTCAATAAAGTTTAAAAAATGAATTAATTGTGATCAAAATGCCAGTGGCATTTTTACTAGAGAAACTTCGATAGAGTGAGGGAGGAGAACCACGGTACGGAGGAAGAAGATAGGTAGGATTAACGAAGGAAACATTTCCATTGATGTTATGTATGTATGTGAAGTTATCAATGCTGATTTCAATATCATGTGCAGGGAGGAGGACAGCGTGGGGAGGGAGCTGAGGGAAGCTCACCGGGTGCTATGTGCATGTATGTCACTATCACTCTGAACAACATTGTGATGGGAGACTACAATGCACCAATAGAAATGCATTGAAAATAAAAAGATAAATGGAAGAGAAAAACAGGGCAGCCGTTAGAATTGTCCTTTTAGCATCCAATTCTATTATACAGAGATTTTAGCTGCTAACAGAATCTTAGAGCCAAGTACTTAGTATTGTAGAAAAATGACATCTTAAATAATAAATATGGTCAATATTTTGATTAAATTTACAGTAGTCTGTGTTGATCTTATAGTGTTTATCCGATATCCAGTTCTTGTCTCTGGAGTACTATTATACTTAAACTATTAATCCAGAAAGAAGATTAAATACTGTACCGTGTTATTGTTTTGCTGTGTGCAGCACGCCTCTCACATATGTAAAGATTTATATATTCTGTTTAGAACCATATTGCTGGAAGCCACTACACATTCCTGTAATGCTTACATAACCAACGCCATGGGAATTTTAAACAGACTAATGGTAATCTGGTAATTCATTAAGAGGAAGCAGATCTTATGAAGAAAAATTAGAAAAGCCCAGAGGTGTAATGGCAACCATAGAATGATACACCGTATGTGTCTCATGGATATAAAAACAACTTAGAAAATAATTATCTGCATTTGCTCTATTAGTCTCTTAAGCCAAGGAATATTTCTATAATCACATTGTGTTCAAAAAGGGAGCTTTCCAATTTTACATTTACATATGTGTATTTTTGTCTGTTGTAAAAAAAAAAAAAACAAATCTAGGACTCACATATTTTACTGATTACTATTGGGAAATATTTTGTTAAATAGGAAGTACTAAGAAAGCAGATAATCAAAGATTATTCTTTCAGGAAAATCATGATTTTGCTCTTTAATACTACCTTATAATATGTCCCTGTTTGTTTGTTTGTTTGTTTGTTTGTTTGTTTATTGTGGTACTGGGGATTGAACCCAGGGGCATTCTACCTCCAAGCTATATTTGTCTTATTTTATATTTTGCTTTGAAAGAGGGTCTCCTTAGGTTGCTGGGAGTCTTGCTACATTGCTGAGGCTGGCCTCGAACTTGTGATCCTCCTGGTCTCAGCTTCACAAATACCAGGATTTATAGGCATGCTCCACCATGTCCAGCTTGTAAGACCCTTACTATTGACAATATACCCCTAGATTTTGACCTGTTGTTTTTGCCCTCAGAAATATTTTAATTCTCAGCCTCTACAAATCTGCAATTTAGTGATCATAGTTTCCTGGTATGTCATGAAAGGAGAGTCTACTTGGACAATGCCCCTCCCCTATGGAATCACTGGGATGACAGCATTGTGAGAACTATTATATTCCATTTGTCTCTGAATTAAATACAAGACTTCAGTAGAGGAATGGGGAGTTGGGATTTGTAAGATGGTTTATGCCAATCAACTAACAAATGCAAATGACTCAACAAGAGGGGAAGATACTGATAGTATTTTTGTAAAAAGAAGATAGATTTACCTGTGTGCAGAGGACAAGGATGATGACATTCTGACTTCTTTCTCTCTTCATCTTACACCTTTGGTCCCAGTGCCAGGTAACTTGCAACTCCTAATCTCTGAGAATTTGAGTGACTAGTGATGAATGGATGTCATACAAATGCCTTAATTTATTTTGTGGCTTTTTGCCTGCTTGTTCAATAAAAGAAAAGACATGGAAAGGAATTTTGTCCAGCCAAGCTTCCAAATAAATGTGTGTTCATGCCTCTGGTCCAGTCTCAGTAATGTTTACTCCTTTATAAGAAGATAATATTGTCCTGTCCCTCTTACTCCAAAAATATTACATTAGAAATCAGAACTTAATTATTATGAACCTATCTACCATTGGGAGCCAGCATTAGAGGAGGAAGTCTGGTTATTATTAACTCAAACACATTGGTTGCCAATTTAACACTCTGTTGTAAACCACATTAGACATTAAACCATTTTTATAGTCTGCAGATGCTTAATGAAATACACTTTCATTCGTTTGTATTATGTTATTAGCCATGAATACACACATCAATTCCTTGTCTTTTTTTGACACACCTGGGCAAATAATTACAAACATATCTCTTAACAAACCATAAAAAACTATAAATTGTCCACTATGTGCTTGGCACTAATGTTGTGATTAAAATGATAATAATTGAAATCCTGCCGTTAAATTTGCTTTCAATGAACATACAACAGTAAGCACATAGTTGATGTTTCTAGAATCCTTTCGAGAGTTCTATCCCATGATATGCATTAATGTATCTCCCTTTAGATTCTGTTACATTGCATTTTAATAGTGGGTTTCCCTACTTTTCTCTCTTTGGAAATTGTCACAATTCTCAAAGGACAGATCTAAATTTTGTGAGTTTATTATAGCAAATATCCATGTTTAGAAGTCAAACAAGTTAATTTTACTTGAATTAGAAAAATAAGGAGGCCAAAGGGATTTGTCAAGTAGAGGCAACTAGCTGGGAAGCTCTGGGAAACATTTCAGTGGAGTTTTTCAGTTAAGTAGAATAGCCTCAAAACAAAAGAGCAATTTACATAACAAAACAAAAGTTGTTTTATCAGTCACAGCATATATAGTGAACTTTCAATAGCATATGACTCACATACTTTGTTTACCTGCAGTGTTTAAATGTTGTATTATAACAACAGCCAAATCATGGAATCAGCCTAGGTGTCATCAACAGATGAGTTGATTACTAAACTGTGGTATTTACCCACAATGGAATTTTACTCAGCCATAAAGAAAAATGTTATCTCATTTGCAGGAAAATGGATAGAACTGAAAGAATAGTATGCTTAGTGAGATTAGCCAGTCTCAGAAAGTGAACAGCTATATATTTTCTCTCATATGTGGAAACTGGAGAGAAATTGGGTAACAAAAGGGAATTTGGATAAAAGAGTAAGAATGTCAATGAAGCAATGGAGCAGGTTTAGGGGAGGGAAGAGGAGGAAGGAGATATGATGAAGGCAACAGTTAAACAATGTTATGTACATATATGAAATTATCAATACCAATCTCGGTGACATGTACAGAGAAGGGGAGGGAGTGGGGTGGTATCCAGAGGGAAACACACCAAGTGTCCTGTGCATATGTATGTTCCTATCACTCTATAACTCATTATGATGTATAATTATAATGCACCAATAAGAGTATGTTAAAAATAATATTAATATTTTATCAGGATATTTCAACAAAATCACAACATATTTTTCTGCAAGGATCTAGTGGCACATGAACTTTAACCAACAGTCTTGGTAAAAATCAGATCCAATATTTTTGGTTGATTTACTCATTACTTTCCATCTTTGCTCCATACATTTGGTCTTGTACTTGAGCATTTATTATATGAAATAAGCCCCTTTTATAGAGTATAGCTTTATTTTTCAGATACTTTTTCCACATTACAACATGATGTGTTTTAGTTTTGACTATCTGCTTTTAGTCCTTGGAGCATGAATGATCAAATGTATATAGAACTAAAAAGCACCATGATTCAGTTTTCCAAAAACAGAAATTTAGAAATTTTCTTTCACTTTCTTTTCTCTCAATTAGTCATTATTCCCCATGGAGACACACCAAGTACACTTGGTTAAGTAGAACATTACTACTTTACTTCAAACTATCATTGATGTTTTGGAAGGCTACTAGGATAAGTCCCATGAAAAACCTCCTGCCTTCTGTGTGACCTTCCCCTAAATACCAACCTCCCACTTTAAAGCTAACAGTGTTTTCTCACTACATAAGTGTAAAATTCAAAGCCTTTGAAATGTTACACAAACATGTTCATAATCTGCACCTCATCAATCTCATTCATCTTACCCCTCAAATCAAACATTTCTTTTCTCAGATACAAAAACACATTTGTTAGTCTTTCTCTGACCAGATCTCTTCATCTGTACACATATTACATTGTTTTCTCTTGACTGTCTGGAATTTTCCAATATCCTCAAAAAGTAACCCAAAGAGCCGGGTGTGGTGGCGCCTGCTTGTAATCCCAGCATTCGGGAGGCTGAGACCGGAGGATCCGGGTTCGCGGCCAGCCTCAGCTACCTAGTGAGGCCCTCCGCAACTTAGTGAGACTCGGTTTCAAAATAAAGAATAAAAAATAGGGCTGGGGGTGTAGCTCGGAGGTAGAATGCCCCTGAGTTCAATCCCCAGTACCGCAAAAAAAAAAAAAAAAAAA
>PVLC010046237.1:0-11529 GCA_004027655.1 Graphiurus murinus | reverse complement strand
CCTAGAAAGGAATTTTTAATTGGGAGAGGGTCTTTGACACCCCTCTCCCAAATTATACATAAAATGTGTATTGAGTGTGTTTTATTTTTTAGCAGTGTTTCTGGCTTTGTTTTGTTCTGGGAATTGAATCCGGGTGCATTCTACCTCTGAGCTACACCCCCAGAACTTTAATCATTTTATTTTGAAACAGGGTGGTACTAAGTTGCTCAGGGTCTTGCTAAGATGCTGACCTCAAACCTATGATCCTCAGACTTCTAAGTACTGGGATTTCAGACATGAACCACCATGCTCAGCTGAGCAGTTTAAAATTTATAGAAAAATCAAGTAGAAAGCACAGTTTTCAGTTTCCCTCACACCTCAGTTTCTTCTATTATGGTTAGGATTGCACATTTGTTGCAATTAAAGCCAATATTGATACATCATTAACTAAAGATGTGGTTCAGATCAGACTTCACTGTTGGTGTTTCACACTCTGTGAGTTTTGACAAATGCCTAATGACACATACCCGACAGTCTGATATCATAGAGTAATTTCACTGCCCTGAAAGTCCTCTGAGTTCTGCCTCTTCATCCCTCCCGTCTCCTGAACTTGTTTCTGTCTGTCTCTACATTGTTACCTTTTTAAAACATACTTTTATTGATGAATTGTAATTATGTGTCACAGTGAGGTTGGAAGTGATACAAACACACAAGCTCGCAGCGCAGCAGGAGGTGTTTCCCTTCAGACACCCCGCCATCCTGCGTACCTGTTATCGATATTGGGAGTGACGTCTCCATCTGTGGACATGGCGTCATTTGAACTGTTTTCTTCATCAAGCCTCCTTTCCCCTCCCCACCTATATTACTGGTCTCTCTCCTCAGCTACATGAAGTTCCTTTAATTTCCTATTTTCTCTTTAGCTTCCACATATGAGAAAAAACACATGACCCTTGACTTTCCGAGACTGGCTGATCTCCACGTAGTATTCTCTACTTCCATACACTTTCCTGCAAATGATATAATTTTGTTCTCCTTAATGGCTGAGTAAAACTCCATTGTGTGTATATGTCACGTTTTCTTTATCCATTCACTGTTGACAAATACCTAGCCTGGCTCTATATTTTGGCTAGTATATGAATTGTGCTGCTCTAAACATGGATGTCACTACCTTTTCCACAGTATCATGTAGTTGGAATCATATAGCATAGAACTCTTTCAGATTGGCTCCTTTCACTCAAACCTCAATACTCAAGGTGCTTCCAGGCCACCAGCACCAGTCTTATTTTGCAGATTGTCAGACACACCAACCCTCAGGCTCCATTTGAATCGGCTTAATAAGAATTCACATTTTACTGCACGCACACACACACACACACACACACACCTCCCCCCCATCCCCTTGTCAGTAGTGGGCTGTATACACAGGAAACGTCAAGGAGCTTTGATCTAAGAGAACACTCCAAGCAGGCTGAGCCCTGTCAAGACAGTGCAGGGAGGCGTGTGGTCTGAGGAGCCAGAAGTCTTGGGACAATGAATCTAAGCAAGGATTTCCTGGGTGTTGGATGCGCCTACCTGCCCTTGGTCCCACTGCCAGGGTGGAGGGAGGAGATGATCACCCAAGGCTTTCTGCAAAGGAAAGAGAAAGGGCCTACAGGGATTGCCCACCCTACATAGAGTCACAAAGTAGGTGATACTGCCCTCCTGCTGAGGGTGCTGGAGCAAAATACAGATACATAAAATTTGTCACTGCATTTTTGTTTCTTTGCTTAAAGAAGGTAAATTTCTCAGTAACTTAACAAGACCCTGTTTCAAAATAAAAAAAAAAATAAAAGGGCTAGGGGTGTAGCTTGGAGGTAGAATGCCCCTGAATTCAATCCCCAGTATCAGAAAAAGAAGAGAAAAGGAGGAGGAGGAGAAGGAGGAGGAGGAAGAGGAGGAGGAGGAGGAGGAAGAGGAGGAAGAGGAGGATCTCCAGGGAAGTGATGAGTAATTTTTTTTTTCTGAAAACGAACTAGAGCTGGGCATGGTGGTATACATGTATAATCCCAGTACTTGGGAGGCTGAGACAGGAGGATCTCAGGCTCAAAGACATCTTCAGCACTTTAATGAGGCTCTAAGCAACTTATTGAGACCCTTTTTCAAAATAAAAAGTAAAATGGGTTTGGGATATACCTCTCAAGTAGAATGCCCTCAGGCATCCTACATCTGAGTTACACCCCCATCCATATTTTATTTTATTTTGTTTATTTTTTTTTTCAGAACTGAGGATTGAACCCAGAAGCATTCTACCTCCAAGCTCCATCCCCAACCCTATTTTTTATTCTTTATTTTTAAACAGGGTCTAATTAAGTTGCTGAGGGTCTTACTAAGTAGTTAAGTCTGGCCACAAACCTGCAATCCTCCTGTCTCAGCCTCCCAAGTACTGGGATTACAAGTGTGCACCACCATGCTTGGCTTATTTTTTTTTTTTCTTTTTAATTTTAAAACAGGATCTTGCTAAGTTCTTAGCTGAGAGCTTCACCAAGTTGCTGAGGTTGTCCTCAAACCTGCAATCCTCCTGTCTCAGCCTCCCAACTACTGGGATTACAAACATTCATCACCATGCTTGACTGAGCCTATAAATTTAACTCTCTCCTTGGAAAGGGATTTAAACCTCAGCCTCTCCGGCTTTTATATACTTACATATTCCTGTGTTGTACTTGGGTCATTCCTCCTCCTCAACTTTCAGCTTTGACTTCTCCCATTTCTGGCATCTGGAAGAAGTTGCCATCTTCCTTTCAAGCCAGGCTACAAGTTCATACCATAATTATGTGTGTTCTGTATTGCCCATAAAATCTTTTAACTTTCAGCATTTGCTTCTCTTTATCTGCTAGTCTTGAACATGACATACTAAATGTTCAAGTAGCCAATTAATATTAAGGTAAATACCTCCTAGTCATTCATGCTAAATCCAGCAGTACAACATAATTCATAACATCTTTGGTGATGATTTCATAATGTCCACGGTCATGTTTTTACTGTACATTTACTTCTTATACATAGAGTAAAATTATATTCATTGATATATTGGCAAAAAAAAACAACAAAAGCAGGAAGCTTATTTATTTACTACTTGAACAAGTTAAAAGCCAAGTGTGATGGCACATGCTTGTACTCCCAGTATGTGGGAGGCTGAGACAGAAGGATCACAGGTTCAAGGCCAGCTTTAGCAACTCAGAGAAACTTTATGAAACTTAGCAAGACCCTTTTCAAACTAAAAAATAAAAGGGCTGGGAGCTTTGCTTGGAGGTAAAATGTCTCTGGGTTTAATCCTCAGTACAAAAACAAACAAGTTAAAGAACCAATATCTAGGTTCAGCTGCTGCTTTTATGAATGAATAGCTGAGTCCCAGAGACAAGACATGGCTTAGTGGTACCACAGCTGGTGGAGAACTGGACTAGGACACAGAACCCCCAGTGGAAACACCTGTCACCTTTCCAACTTTGTGATCGTGTTTCCTCACCTGTGAAATGAAGATCAACAGGGAATCAGGTCCTGACTTGGGAGCTCTATGACCTTGTGCAGGTCACATGACCTCTCTGGGCTTCTATCTCAATAAATCCTACCCTCTATGCCTTCAATGGCTGTGCAGAATATCACACTGGCTTGCATATGGGAAAGGGCTCTGAGAAATGCAGGGGCTGCAGAGAGGTGGACGTCATTCCCATTGTTAGGAGCTGTGACCAGCTCCCGTGACTCCTCCATGCTTCTGAGACGGTGCTTTGCAAACATAGTGTGCTCTGATGATTTCTGACCTGGTGCAGCTGTGAGAGCGCAGGGATTTCTCTTGTCTGTAAGCACAAGTTGTTGGGCTTCGATACTTCTCAGCTCGCTGGGCTTGTGACATTTGATGTCCTTCTCTGAGTGAAAACTCAGTGGCGTGTGAATCTCATGTTCCATTCCTCTCACATCTCATATGCAAGCCGAGCACGGGAAAGGCCTGCAGGGAAAGTGCCTCGCACTGCAAAATGTTCACAAGGAGGTCAGACACAGCTCTGCTCCCTGACTAGAGCCTTAGTGACGTGCCAGTGGCAGAGGAGAGTGGGCATGGCTCAGCGGCAGCATCACGTGTGTGTGTGTGTGTGTGTGTGTGCCCTGCTCATTGCATCCCCCTCCCTCACCCTCAGGAGGCAGTGTTGCATGGTGGGAACTCCCCAGCTCTATCACCCACCCCAGGGGTCACTGTCCTTCCCTTGTGCCAGAGTCCTCCCCGCCATTAAATGAGGGGATTGAGCAGAGTCACAGATTTTGCATCTTTGCACTCTCAATAACCGTCTATTTTTCTTTCCCCCATTCTGACTACTCTCCTCATGGACTGTTTGATGCTGATAGGAAGTTCCTATTAGCAGTTGTATGTGTCTGTTTTTGTTTGTTTGTTTTGCGGTACTGGGGATTGAACTCAGGGGCATTCTTACCTCCGAGCTACACCCCCAGCCCTATTTTTTTTTATTCTTTATTTTGAAACCGGGTCTCACTAAGTTGCGGAGTGCCTCACTAGGTAGCTGAGGCTGGCCGCGAACCCGGATCCTCCGGTCTCAGCCTCCCGAATGCTGGGTGTATGTGTCTGTTAATAAAAGGTGACAAAGCCAAGGAATTAGTTTTCAGAAGGTCTTTTGGGAGAAATAAGGACCAGAGAGAAGAGATGATTTGTTTGTAGCCAGGTGAGTGTTTTGTATTATAAATCATTTAAAAGGAGGAAGTGTACACCTCCAAGGTTAGAGATGAAAGTGCATTCAGATTTCTCACAGTCACAACAGGAAGGGGAGGGAAGGACTAGATGAACATTACTCCAGCACACATGTGGTTAATATCGTGGGGCCCTGTACCAGGCTACGCTCGATCACAATTCAAGGGAATCAACCTTTTGAAAACACAGACAATGTCTTATTTGGTTCCAATTCTCCCTTGGTGGCTCACATCCTGCTCAGCAGATAGTAGTTTCTCATTAAATCCTTGTTACAGAATGTGATCATCATCTCAGTTCCTGCCCAGGACAGTGGGTACCATGATAATTGTTTAAACCCCAGGCCCAGCATGGTGGTGCATGCTTGTAATTCTAGCACTTGGGAGGCTGAGACAGGAGGATCACAGGTTAGAGGACAGCTTCAGAAAGTAGTGAGAGTCATCAATCTAGTGAGACCCTGTTTCAAAAATAAAAATAAAATAGGGCTGGGGATGTAACTTGAAGGTAGAAGGCCCCTGGGTTCAATCCCCACTGCCACTCATACACACACACAAATAATAATAATAATAATAATAATAATAATAATAATAATAATAATAATTGTTTAAACTCCCAGACAGGTGACAGTTACTGGAGAAGATACAAGGTTTGCATGGTGGGGGAGAGGTCTTTCTCTTTCCCTAAGAAAGACCAATGAGTAAAAGAAATAATAGATGTGGGCTTCTTTAGTAAACGCCTCAGAGATCATTCAAATAGAATCCTTAAGCTGGGGGTGGTAGCACACACCTGTAATCCCAGTTCTTGGGAGGCTGAGACAGGAAGATTGCAAGTTTGAGGCCAGCCTCATCAAATTAATGAGACCTTCAGCAACTTAGTGAGACTCTGTTTCAAAATAAAAAGTGGGAAGGGCCGAGGTGTAGCTCAGAAGTAGAATCCCCCTAGGTTCAATCTCCAGCACTAAGAGAGAGAGAGAGAGAGAGAGAGAGAGAGAGAGAGAGAGAGAGAGAGAGAGAGAAAAAGAAGATATCTCTAAAATGTGCAGGACGAGACTGATGGATGCAAACTCATACCTTCTTGTACCTTTGCTTCCCTCTCTCTCTTGAACCCTTGAATATTGGATTGTAACCAAAAGTGAGGTGTAAGAACTGCTCAGATAAACCCACAAGTCACAGATAGATGTTAGCAGAAGTTTGGATCGGTTTCTAATCTTTAATGTTATATCAAGAAAGAGAGAACTGAATCCCAGAAATCTCCTAGTTTTTCTGTCAGGTGCTAAACACCGTTGTGGGCTCCTGGTTTTCCCCCACTGGTGCAAGCTTGAGTCACTGCACAAAGCATGTCTTCTTACCAGAGCATCCCTGGGGAGCATCTCTGCTTCCCTTTTGCAGACATGACTGGTCCCCTCCAGTGAGCTGGCGTGGGGGTCTGCCCTCTGCTGCTGCCCTCACAGGGAACACCCACGAGCCCATGTCCTGAATGCTACCTGGCCTTTCTCCTCTCTGGCCACCGCACGCCTGTGCGGCCTTCTCTCCATCCACATGATCTACTCCCTGGCACATTTCACAGTGGGCCGTAGACATGCGCACACTTCCCTCCCAACCACGTCGACATTCATCTCTTGGTTGTGCGGCTCAAGCCAAAGCCTTGGGAAGTCCCCGAGGGAGGTGTGAGGAAGGAGGACATAGCCCGCTCACTGTGGCTTTGCCCCGAAGCCAAGGCTGCCATGGCTGAGAGCATCCTTTGGGAGGAAGCGTGGCTGCAGCCCGTCAGGTCTCGTTCATTGCCCGCCCGAAGCGAGCCTTCCCTCCTGTCTGCTGCCCTCTGGGGCCTGGCTATGGTCGCCAGCAGAGGTGCAGAGGTGCAGAGCTGCAGGTGCGGAGCTCACCCCGTGCTGTGCCCATTCACTCCCTGTGCCCCCAAACCTCTGCTCTGGCCCCACCACGCTGCACATTAGCCAGCTTCCAAGTGCCGGACTTTGTTGAAAGCTGCCACCTCTTCCCTCCTAATGAGCAGAGGACAGCCCGTGTGAGCAGGTGGCTGTGTGACCTTGAAGGCTGGCAGGGATTCGGAGAGGTGGAGGGAGAGGAGGCAGGCGGGGCACTGATGCCGGGGACAAGATGTTTGCGGATGCGGGGCCTATAGGAAGCCAGAGTCAGCCGGGAGAGGGACACGTCTCCTCTCGTGGAGCTGGAGGCTGTCTCCTGGAAGGTGAAGGGAGCGCTTTGGGCAGTCACAGAAAGACAGATGCCACATGATCCCACTGATGAGTGGAATCAGCAAGTCACGCTCATAGCGGCAGAGAGAAGAACGGTGGTTAACAGCGGCTGGGCGGGGGGCAAGTGGGGGAGGTGGTGGTCCAAGAACACACAGTTTCACTGAGCTAGGAGGAATGAGTTTACGGGATCTGTCTGAAGATTGGTGACTATAGTTAATGATCATGTATGAAATACAGTTGGCCCTCCCTCCACATCTGTGGGCTCTGCACATTGAACCAACCTTGGATCAGAAATATTCTGAAAAAAAAAATTGTGTCCGTACTGAACAGGTATAGTTTTTCCTTTTCCTTGTCATTTTTCCCTAAAAATACAATATAATGACTATTCTTACATTTCATTTGGTATTATATGTAGCCTTACAGAGATGGTTTAAAGTATATTTATGGACAGCCAGGTACAGTGGTATGTACCTACATACAGTGGTACATACTCCTAGCAACTCAGAAGGCTGAGGCAGGAGAATAGCAAGTTCAAGGCTAGCCTGGGCAACTTAGTGAGACCTTGTCTCGAAATAAAGTAAAAGGAATAGATGAGGTAGAGAACCCGTAGGTTCAATCCCTAGTGCTGAAAAAAAAAAAGTGTGTGTGTGTGTGTGTGTGTGTGTGTGTGTGTGTGTGTTTATGTACAGAAGGACGTGTGTAGGTTCTGTGGAAAACTACATAATTTTCTATAAGGGACTTTAGCATCCACAGATTATGGTACCTGAAGGTGTCCTAGAACCCACCCCCAGTGGATACCAAGAGGCAACTGTACCTGAAAATTATAGAGGGT
This sequence comes from Graphiurus murinus, assembly GCA_004027655.1. NCBI lineage: Eukaryota > Metazoa > Chordata > Mammalia > Rodentia > Gliridae > Graphiurus > Graphiurus murinus. Next base: position 3,780 of record PVLC010046237.1, on the reverse strand, counting down.
AGATTTGAAGTGTTCTCATCATACACGCGCGCGAGCACACACACACACACACACACACACACACACAAACACACACACACACACAAATGTGTTAAACGTGTTATTAGCTTAATTTAGCCATTCCACAAGGTATACATATTTCAGAACATCTTTTTGTACACATTAAGTATATACAATTTTTATTTGTCAATTACAAAATAAACTAATAAGCTGAGGATGGTGGTGTACACCTTCATATATGTGGGGGGGGGGTGCTGAAATTGAACCCAGAGATGTTCTACCTCTGAGCTACACCCCCGGCCCTATTTTATTTTTTATTTTGAAACAGGATCTTGCTAAGTTGCTGAGGGCCTTGCTAAATTTTGAGACTGGCCTTGAACCTGTGGTCCACCTGTCTCGCCTCCCAAGCACTGGGATTATAGGCATGTGCCACCAAGTGCAGCAGGCCTCAGAATTTGAGAACATTATTTCAATGAGCACGATATCACTTTCCTTCTTTCTTTTACAAGGGTTCTTTGACCCTTGTATTTAACTTGATGTTTGTCTCTGGGGTAGGGCAGTTTATATGCTGAGGCATTTCATTGTCTCCCTGGGTTTCCAAGCTCTTTCCACAAAGAAAATGGGCCCAGCTGATCCCAAAATATATCCTTGCCTGGAATGTCTGGGCTGGGTGATGTTCTCTCTCAGGTTTCGGCTAGCTCACCACTGGTAGCTAGCTAGCTCTGACTGGTAGAAAGCATCTCTCACCACAGCCAGGCTGAGGGCGGAGAGTGCTGTGATTGATTAGTGATGTCTGCTGTGTGCAAAGATGCAATCTTCATTGCAATCCAGTTTCCTTATTTTACAGATTGGGAAAGTGAGGCTAGGAGGGAAGAAAGAACTTCAGGGAGAACACACAGGAATTTCCAGGGCAGGCTGGAATGGGAAACTTGGCCTGGGAGTTAGGACTCTCCCTGGGCCTTGAATCCTCCCTTTCTGTGTGCTGGAGACTCTAGGAGCTGTGGACGTGGAGTCAGTGTTTCTTAAGTGTTTGCCAGGGGTTGGCAACGCTGGAAGGGCCGGGGGAACAGCAGGGAAGAAACAGACAAACCCCTGCTGTTGGGGCTGAGTGCGGCCCGGGGTAGAGCACTCGACTGGCATGTGTGAGGTAGGTCCTGGGTTCCATCCCCAGCACTTAAAAAAGAAAAAAAGAATGTGACAGCTCTCTACTCTCATGGAACTTCCATCCCAACTGGGCCCAGAGACAGACGATGCACAGCAAACACGATGACATGCTTCCAGTCTTCTTTGTCTATGGGCAGGCGCTGGCGTGAGGTGCTCCCTTCTCTACCACGGCTATTTTCTTTTTCGTCTTCCTCCCAAGGGACACCTTCCTACGGACCAGAGCTTACACTGCTGGGGCCCCTCTGGGGCTGGGGCGTCCCTGCTTGCCGTCTTTTTCCTGGCTCCCTGCCTTTGAGCCCGTGCCGTGGTTGTTCGAGGGGAGGTTGTTAGTGGGTAGGGGGCGGATGAGGCTTCGTCTCAGGCTGGCTTGGCTGACACAGGAACATGTGGGGCTTGGTTTGGGAGCTGGTCTGGCTTGGCGCAAAGGACCCTGGCCAGTGCTGCCGGGGGGATTCGGGTTCATAGCCCCACTGCTGTTACGGCTCAGCCTCCCTGGCCTCCGCAGCTCTCAGCCAGGGGCAGATGGGACCCCTGGCCCAGAGCTCACTGGGAGATAGATGGGGGTACCGTTTGGGTTGCCACAATGACTGAGGGGAGCACTTCTAGCATTTGGAGAGAGGGGGCCAGGGAGACTAAACACCCTTTGAGGAACAGGAGAGCCCTACACAATGAATTGTGCTGTTCAAAATGCTAGTAGCACTGGGCATGGCGGGGGACACCTGTAATCCCAGTACTTGGGAGGCTGAGACAGGAGGATCACAAGTTCAAGGCTAGCCTTGGCAACCCATCGAAACCCTCAGCAACTTAGATATCCTGTTTCAAAATATAAAATAAAACCCTGGCATGGTGGGGCACGCCTGTAATCCTAGTACTTGGGAGGCTAAAACAGGAGGACTGCAGGTTTGAGGCCAGCCTCAGCAACTTTGCCAGGCCCTCAGTAACTTAGGGAGACCCTGTTTCAAAATAAAAAAGTAAGATAGAGCTAGGGGAGTAGCTCAGAGGTAGAATACCTCCAGGCTCAATCCCTGGTACCACAAAAAATAAAAGATAAGACAGGGCTCAGGGTGTAGCTCAGAGGTAGAATATCCCTGGGTTCAATCTCCAGAACCCCAAAAGAAAGAAAGAAACAGAAAGGGGGGTACCAGTAGTGTCCCTATGGTAAAATACCTACGGGGCAAGGCCTAGGCTGAGAACGGAGCCCTGGGCATGTGAGGCAGTCCTGGGAAAAGCTCGGGCCGAGAAGGCGCAGTCCCAGGCCGTGCTCTGAATCTCCTCCGCTTGGCTTGTTGGTAAGTGAGGTTCAGGTATTTTGTGTGATGGATTAAGGGGTGGCGAACGCAGCCCCCCAGGATTCTACCATGTCAGACACAGAGGTAATGCCATCTGCCTAGTTCCAACAGCAACTTGTCCACTTCATTTTATTTTATTTTAATTAGGCACTAGAGATCGAACCTAGGAGCATTCTGCCTAAGCTACATTCCCCAACTCTAATTTTTTTTTTTTTTTTAACTTTGAAACAGTGTCTAAGTTCCTGAGGCTGGCCTCGAACCTCTGATCCTCTTTTTTTTTTTCAGTACTGGGGATTGAACCCAGGGGCATTCTACCTCCAAGCTATACCCCCAGCCCTATTTTTTATTCTTTATTTTGAAACAAGGTCTCCCTAAGTTGCAGAGGGCCTCACTAGGTAGCTGAGGCTGGCCTCGAACCCAGATCCTCCAGTCTCAGCCTCCCGAATGCTGGGATTACAAGTGTGCGCCACCACGCCCGGCTCCTGTGATCCTCTTGTCTCAGCCTCCCAAGTACTGGGATCACAGGCGTGAGCAACCACACCTGGTCCCATCCACTCCGTCTCTTCTCTGTGCCTGGGACACAGGTGTCCAGTTTCAGGCAAAGCCGGGTCACAACGACCCCCATTCCCTGCTGTACACACAGGGGTGGCCAAGGTCAGCCTACACACCCAAACTCCCCCGTGTGAGCTCAACTTGAGGCTCCTTACCGCTGGCAGCTCGGCCCTTCGGCCCAGTGACACTTTACTGGCAGGGCCCGGCTTGGCTGCAGGGCCGGCTGCCCAGGGAAGGGCTTGGCATGGAGCGAGAGGCTGGAGAACATGTGTCCAGCGCAGCTTCCAGGCCAAGAGCCTCGGCTCCTTCCCACCACTGTCCTGCTGGCCCTGCCCGCTGCATTAGCATTTAAATATATCCAGAGTCGTCCCCCAAAGCCCTCCTCCCCGCTGAAGCCACCAGGGAGGGAGCTCCTGAATCCTGCTCTGCCTCTCCTTCCTTCATAATGGCCATCCTGTATTCATCCGCGTCTGTATGTGGCATTAGCCGAAAGAGGGAGCGAGGGCGCCTAGCAACCCGGAGGAGGCTGAGAAAAGACGTGGGAAGGAAGTGGTTTTCATGTAATTATTCACTCCGACAAAAGCCCTTGTCAGGTACACACTGGAAACACAGCTGTTTTATTATTCTCCTAACCTACTTTTCATCTTTTGAGAATCCTCCCCGATATAAAAGGCGCAGAGAGAGAGCTTTAATTCAGCCATTTTCTGCCAGGCCATATAAGTTATGTTTTCACCTCCTTCGAAGAAGGCTCCACTTCACAAAAGTTGTGTGTGTG
>PVLC010046236.1:0-11501 GCA_004027655.1 Graphiurus murinus | reverse complement strand
GAGGCCAGCCTCCCGCTGTCAGCCTCCACGCACTCGGCCTCCCGTCTCAGCGTCTCGATGTAGCCCTCGAACAGCGGCTCCAGGTTGCTCTCGCAGCACTTGCGGTTCTGGTAGAACTGCCACTTGGTCTCCAGCAGCTTGTTCTGCTGCTCCAGGAAGCGCACCTGCCATTGGGGGTGGGGGAGGGGTCAGGGCCACCTGCTGCCCAAAGACGGCTCTGAGGTGGTTGTTTCAAGTGAACCTCAGCTCTGGAGCTCAACAGAGATTTGTCAGAGGTGGGCCATGGGAACAAGGCTGCCTCTCCATTTCCTGACCTCCATCCTCCATGCCTTTGTTTTCCCACTTGGGGTGAGAAGGAGCTGCTGGCCAAGGTCTGTGCCTGCCCCCATCAGCTGAGTTACCAATCAGATGAGTCCCAGGGGCAGGTGCCACATGCAGGGCTCAGCCCCCTCCCTCTGAAGCCAGGTGAGGCGGGAGCCCTCCTGAGCAGTGTGCCCTGGTTCAGACCAGAGTGGGGTCCTGCTGATGGGAACCAGGGTGATGATGTCACAGGCCAGCCTGGGGAAAGCTCAGCTCTCCCAATCCTCCTCCCTCTTCCTGTGGCAGGCAGAGCCCCTCCAATGAAAAGACCTCATCTGGGGCTCCTCCTGTCTCCCTGACCTTAGCAGCAGCAACTGAATCCCTTGGGACTCCCTGCAGTCTCGCTTGTGCCCACTGCTTTTTTCACAAGTTCTCCTTCTCTGAACAGCAGTTGAGGGTGTGTGTCTGGAGTGTCTGTCTCTGTGTGCTCCTCTCCCATCATACTGGGGTCTCAGTGAAGCAGGGTCATACTTGGGTGTCTTTCTGCCTCTGCCTGTCCCCTCAGTGCCCGGCCCTGGCTCTGTGCATGGGTGCGGGTTCAGGAAGGGTGCGATGGGGGACACCCACCTTGTCGATGAAGGCAGCGAACCTGCTGTTGAGGCACTTGATCTGCTCCTTCTCCTCATGCTTCACGCACTGCGCGTTGGGGTCGATGTCCAGGTTGAGGGGTGCCAGCAGGCTCTCGTTGACCGATACGGTGGTGATGCAGGGTGGGCTGGGCCCACACACGCCGCCGGAGCGGTAGCCGAAGCTGCGTCCACAGGAGCCGGAGCGGAAGGCCCCGCAGATGCTCTGGCTGCCGAAGCCCCCATTGGCGATGCCGCGGTAGCAGGAGATGCCGCGGTAAGGGGCGGCGGTGATGCAGCAGCGGCCAGGCCGGGGCCCGCAGGCAGAGGCGCAGCTGAAGGCACGACCACAAAAGGATCCACAAGTCATGGTGCTTTGGGGAAGGATGGAGACTCTCTCGTTGGAGACGTCCAAATGGAGGATGCAGTGGACGTGGGTTTCAGTTGTTTATTTTTTCGACCTCTGTAGGCCTTTTATATATGGGGAGCCTGAGCACGTGGTTAGAAGCAATTAAGTGCCTTTATAGGCTTCGGTTCTTTAGTTGCTGTGTCTCTCCCTAAATGTTCTTAATTGGTGCCCAGATGCAGCCAGATGTTTATGGTCCTTTGCCCTAAACTGCACAATTTGCTTCTTCAAAGGGCCAGCTCACCTTCCCCACACCCACCTCAACCTCCCCATACACAGAAGAAGCCGAGAGGTTGGAAGATGGGGTGCAAGATGATTCAGGCTGGAATGAAGAGGGCGGGGCGAGGCTGAAGCTCCAGCTCAGTTGTGGTTGGTGAAGTCAGTGTCGCTGTCCGCGGTGCTGATCAACTAGCTAGGAAGATTCGGCCAGCAAGTGATTAGAGGATGTAGAACTTGAGATGTGCTTGGCGGCTTTCCTGACCCAGATGGCCTTTTTCTGCATCCCCCAAACCTCACTTTTATACCATCTCTAACCTAATCTCCCACACCTGCACCCCAACCTTTCCCTACACCTATGGACATTCTCACTCCCTCCTCCGTCCCTCCCCCGCCCCCCTTCTCACCATTCACAGGCCATGCTTTCCACCCCCAATCTCACACACCCTTACTATGCCTATGTGCACCCTTACTGGCACGCAGACCAGCCTTAGGCCTCTGGGCAAGTCCGTGTCAAAGAAGGCATCTCTTCCCTCAGAGGCTTCCACGTGGCCCTAGGGGCTCACACTGGCTCACCAGCCCCAGGAGAGCCTGACCATTTCCAGTATGGCCTCAAGCAATAGGCAAATATCTGCATTTCATCCCAGGCCTCTGTGTTTCATCCAAGGCCTGGGGTAGGCACTGTTTTTTTATGAGCCTGAGTAGAGCTATATGAGGAGGAGACCCAGCTCCCCTCTGTCATCCCAGAATCCCTACTGCTTTCCTTACTATGCCCCCTGAATCCCCCTTCACTGCAGTTCATCAGTAACCTCAACAAGTGTCAGAATAAATCCATATTTTTGTGATCCTTGAATTTACAAGAGCTGGCAGGGACCAAGGCACTGTCCTCACTAGCTCTGGGGGCAGGACAGGGGAGCAAGACACTTCACTCTTCTGGGAAACAGCTCTGCCTCCCATTGCTGCCTTGGAGGTTTACAGAGATGTGTACATGCCCAGCCAGCTCCAGAGCACCATGTAGATGGACTTCATTGTTATCTTTACGAGGCATTTGGCAATGGGGCAGTGTTTTTATGGAGTCTGTGTTGTAACCTACTAATAGGAGCAAGTAGAATTTTATTTTAATGTAGTAGAGGAGAACAAAATGTAGAAATGTAGGAAATGTCAAGAGTACGTGGTGGTATAACTCTTGTGCATGTGTATAACCATTGTCTCATGGCCTTTGGGTTCCAATCGTATGTGGTATGTGTGTATGCATCCACTCAGGCACTGCGCGCAATTATGTCTTAATATGGTTGCAACCAAAAAGTAGAAATACATGACATATCAGGAAAGAATACAGACCCAGACTCCAAATGGCTTAGCTTCAAATTCCAGTTCTGCCACTCTCTGGCTGTGTAACTTCAGGCAATTACTTAGCCTCTCTGTACCTCACTCATGGTTTGTAAAATGAGGATAATAGTAGTGCCCATCTCATAAAGTTGTTGTTAAGATTAAAAGGATTGGCCCATGTAAAGCATTTAGAACTAAGACTGACACAATCTAAGTGTGCAATCATGTTTGTTTTTGTTGCTGCTGCTGCTACTATGGATATATTGGCTGGTTTGATAGGATACATTCACCCACATTCCTAAGTCACCTATGTTCAGTTATTTTTAGTGATGCCTATTTTTTTTTTTTTTTTGAGTACTGGGGATTAAACCTAGGAACATTCTACTTCCAAGCCACACCCCCAGCCCTATTTTTTTTTTGAAACAGGGTCTCCCAAAGTTGCTGAAACTGACCTTGAACCTATAATCCTCCTGTCTCCGCCTCCCAAGTACTGAGATTAAAGGTATATGCCACTATGCCAGTCAGTGGTGCCTATTTTAAAGGACTAGTAAGAGGATTAAATAAATTAATGCATAGACAATATTCAACACAACACCTGGAACATAGAAACTGCTTAATAAATATTATCTGCTTTTCTACCATGTGGGCCTGTCCAAAGGACAGAAAGGAATGAGACCTTTCATCATGGTTATTCCCTTATCCTGGAAAAGAGTACAAATATCCATCCTTCAATCCCCAGTTCAGCCTGACTGCCCCAGGCTGCCCACTGAGAATCACTCATCTTAGAAAAAGAAAAAATGTCATCCATCTTTGGGCAACCACATGAATGAAAAAGAACTAAGGTTAATCTTAAAAGTCAGTAATCAATGAATAATTCATAAATGTGTATTTATTATTTGGCCTTCACAGACCACCAGAAACTTCAGTCATAAATAAAACAATGTCATGCTCACTCATCTTGCTTTTTGCCTGATCCCCAAATCTCATGACTGGTTGGTAGCCAGGGGAAAACATGGGGCTGAGAGTGGAAGTATGCCCTGAATAATCAATACAAGTGTAATGGAACTTCAAAGAGAGCAAGAAAAGGCATGCTTTCACTGCAGCTGGATGAATGGAAGTTGGAATTGAGGGAGAACCTCCTGGAAGAGGGGCAGAGAGTCCTAAAAGAGCTTACATTTGCTCTTCCAGTTTGGGAAGCACAAACATCAAAGAAAGCTCCCCCCTGGGACTGGCTGCCTCTTCATGAAGCTAGGGCAAACCATAAAACCTTCCTGGCTGGATGTCTGTCTCTTCTTTTAGCAAAAGTTGACATTGTGCTAAGGGAATGAGCCAAGTGAATAGTTTTAACATTAGGAAGTCCTTGTTGAAAGCTCCCTTCAGTCCATCCTGCTCCTGTGCAGTGTGTCATGAAGCAGATTCCCCAAGACAGAGAATCCCTGAGGCTAGATTTCATCAGTTGGGGCACTCAGGGTTCCTGTGGCTGAGTCCCCACTGTATGCTGAACTGTCTTAATTCTGGAGGGAGGAAGGCTCTCAGGTGAGGAAGGAGACATAGATCCTGAAGCTCCCAGAAAAGACAGACCCACATTCATGAGAAAGGCTAGAATCTGGAGAGGCCTGCCTTTCAGATGTACCATCAGATAATGACGAATGCAGTGCCTGCATCCATTCCAGGACAATGAAATGCAGCTGGTTTGTGAGGGAAGGCCAGGAGGGCTCTGGTGAAGGGTGAGAACAGCCTGCAATGAGGAGGCAGGCGGGACAGTAAGGATAAAAACTGTACTTGGAGTTTATTTTCAGAGAGTGGGAGAAGATGAGCCAGGGCCAGGGGATGGATGGCAGCAGAGGCTGAGGGCTCTTGCAGGAGGAGAGGGATCATGAGATACTGTGACAGTGGAGAGAGAGAAAGGAAGCCAGCTGAGGCAGATACCTGGGAAGCAGGGCTAGTGCCATCTCTGAGACTATTCCTGGAGACTGAAAACTGTGATGTAGACTATGGGCTCTACATCTGGAGGATGTGAAACCACCTTCATCCTGGGCTTGCCAGAGTCAAAGGGGCTGTGCTTTTTCTAACCTTGTAGTTCCTGCTTTCTGTCATGGAAGGCAGGTGCAGGCCAGGTTCCAGGAGAGGTGCTGAGGGGCGGGGCGGTGGCAGAGTGTCTGTTCACACAACAGCAGAGCTGTGGAGCTGTTGATAAGGGGGTGGATCTCAAGTCTAGCCACTAGGCAGGTGGTTGGGTTGTCAAACCAGGTAGAGAACTAAGTCAGAGCCCTGCCTCCTTAACCAGGATAGCCTAGGCACTGGCCAATTATCCAACAGAATTCACCAGAGGGGAGTCCTATTGGACAAAGGGGCAAAGGCCCTGTGGGAAAGCTGGATAGGGCTGTGGCCGGACTCAGGAGCTCCACCTTGGGAGATCCATCACACTAACAAGGCTGTACCCAGGCCTCCCCAGCCTGTGCCCCTGCCTGGTGAGAGTTCATCACCATAAATCTGGAGCTGGAGTTGCCCACCTCTTCAGGGAGATCTTACCTGACTCTCAGTGCCATGACCCTTTCCTCAACCTCCTCTGCTCTTCCATCCCTGAAGAGTGCCCCCCACCATCCACCACCATTCTCCTCTGAGTCTTCTCCCATTTTCCCTCCATTGTCCTTTGTTCCTGTCCTCTCCCCAACCACACCCTCCAGTCAGCCTCCTTCCTTTCTTCCAAGTGGCCCTTGAGAGTAATAGTATAAGACCAAGCATCTCCTTCTCCCTCTCTTCCCTAGAAATTCCTTCCCATCCATGCCTCTCTTGTCTTCCCCAGCCCAACACTTAAAACTCCATCTCTACTCTGTCCTGAGGTCTTAAGGATCCTTGCCTTCATTAGGTGGGTCACTTTGATCAAAGACACATCTCCCTCAGTTCATTCCCCCCTCACATGCCAGCAAGGAACATCACCCCTCCCCACCCCATTTCCAGGAATGGCCACTTTCTGGTCTGTTTCATTCAGTCCCCACCCCATCCTACCACAAAGCTTTGCACAATTAGCCATCAAGCTTTGATGGTTCCATTACTCAATGCTTAATATGCAGCTGGTGTGTTTTATTCACTCAACAAATATTTATTGAATACCTACTATGTGCCAAACCCTAGGACTACATCCACAAACAAAACATTTGTACACACTGAGGTGTTGCAGGGTTTGCATTTTTGGTCATGATCTGGATACATCTCCAGTTTTTCTCTTAAAACTGGAAGTTCACCAAAAACAAGTGCATTCTCCTCCATCCTCTGACCCTGAGCCCTGAAAGTACCCTACAGAGGCTTGAAGAGGGCACAGGGGATGAGTAGAGTGAGTTTGTGTGTGTTTATGTGTTACATACAAGCACCCTCTACTGGGTGCTACTTTTATTGATGGCAGGTGGTGGGCAAACAGTAGTGCTATGAGATAAACTCATCCTTTCTGTTGGGATCAGGCTCACCAAGGTCTGAGTGCCAGCTCCATCTCTAACTCTCAACCTCAGCAACTCTCTCAGCCTTCCCAGGCCTTAGTGCCTAAGGACACCAGCCTAGCAGTCCATCAGAAAGATTGCATGAGTTAATACACATTGGGTTCTCAGAATGGCATCTAAGATAGAGTGCAGAGAACATTAAGAGATGTTATTTTTTCAGTCTGGAAGAATATATACCACTTGCACAAGTTTTAATAATGGCCATGCACCCTGGAAAACATCTCACACAGATGTTCCAGAAGACATGGAAAAGAATGTTCACGGCAGCTCTGTTCACAATACAAAACTCCAGAAACACCTGTGAATAAACTGTGGTGTATTCACACAATGAGCACTCCACCAAGAACATGACACGGTACAGCATCAGGAAGCAATTCGGAACCAAATAAAAACAGAAATGAAAGAATTCTATACTGTGATTCCATTAAAATGAAGTTCAAGAACTTGGGAAACTAGCCAGGCACAGGAGTGTACGCCTGTAATCTCAGCAACTCTGGAGACTGAGGCAGGAGGATTACAAGTTCAAGGCCAGCTTGGGCAACTTAGTAAGACCCTGTCTCAAAATAAAAAATAAAAAGTGCTGGAGATGTAGCTCAGTGGTAGAGTGCCCTTGAGTTCAATCCCTAGTACCACAGGAAGTAAGGGGGACTGAAAAATGGAACAATATACTATTAAGGGGAGCATACATTGATTCTAAAACTATAAAGGAAAAGTTAAACACAAAATCCAGAGGAGGGGTCACCTAGACCAGGAAGAAAGTACCATCAGAATGGGGTATGTAGAACACATAGGAAGCCCCTAAAATACATGTATGCTCTATTTCTTCCTATAGGTCCACACCTGTGTGTTGACATGTCACAATAAAAAATAATTTCAACCTCCCTAAAGTAAAAATGTACTAAGTTTACACTGCCAGAGCCAAGACCTTAGAACATCGATTTTCTCAATCCTCTCCTGCTCCTTCCCCTCCCCCTTCTCCTCCACAAGCTTTTTCACGCTAGGAAAACAGGTTCAATATCCTTTTAGATCTTCAAAAATTAGCAGCAATTAGTAATTTCTGAAGTTTAATGAAGTAGAGTCACGTTTGGATTTCTTTATCTCTCGTTTTAAATTGCTTCTTGAATCTTGAAAATTGCTCAGCAGGGGCCAACCATTAGTAATTAGCATGTGTTTATGCATGATGTTTTTATAAGGAGTTACACGGGCAGAAAAAGTTAAGTGTGTGAGAGATGCACCTTGACTCAGCACTCCCCGGGACACCTGGCCAGCTGGTTTTCTGGGGACACTGCTGCTCATCTGTGGGCAGTGCCCAGAACTGCAGATGAGGGTACAAAGAGTTTCCGAAGTGCTGTCCCAGCTGTCCCAAACCCATGGGATGACAGCAGGTGCCACACCCTCCTCCGGGTGACCAGATGGCCAACACAGCCTGTGACCCCAAGTCTGTCCCGTCACAAGGCCCCACTCTGAGTGTTTCATGCTGACACACTGAGCCCTGCTTCCTACCTTCCTTCTTGCTGCTCTTGCCCATCAACCACCGCCCTGCGGGTCACGTCATTTCTCAGCTCTTTCTGCTCTTCAGTTTAATGCAAACCTCTGGACCTTATGCAATCATTTTTCTAGGACCACGGGGGTGGGGAGGAGGGTTCATGGGTAAGTAGGACATAGTATAATCCATCGAAAGGATCAAAATATCCCAGAGGTATGCAGTAGCTAAAACTGATGTGACCCGTGCCCTTCCTTGTCCCACACATCCAACCCTCTCTAGTCTCTGCCACACACTGCTCATCGGCCCTACTGGTTCTACCCATTCCACACACACCCCCTGACTCTGCAGTCTTCCTTACATGCTCTCCACCCTAAATCCATAGATATCTCCTCCTACACAACTTTCTCTACCCTCTTAAAATTTCCAGGGATTAGGAAATACAGAGCTTGTCATAGCTTATAGATGAGAAGGCATTGCAACTCCTGGCTCTGCCACTAACCAATTCCAAGACATTGGGCATGTGATTTAGCTTCTCTGAGCCTTAGTTTTCACATCTGTAAAATAGGAATAATGTTACATACTTCATTTGGTTGAAGAGAGAATGCGATCATTTATGACATATCATGATGATCACGTAGTAGATAACCAATAAAACGAAAATACCCTTTCATCAAAATAGGATTTATGCTTCCTCATGAGGTTCTTACTAGTTGTAAAGTAAAAACATACTCAAGTGACCTGATTCAGCATCACCAACCTGACACTTTGTGCACCCTGGCCTGCTACAGTATTCATTGCACATCATCTCTTACAAAGTACTCTGCCCAGCGATGTTCAAAAATTAAAAAAAAAAAAAAAAGATTATGAAACAGTGGAAATGTTCTTTATCTGTGCTGTCCAATAAAGTAGGCACTAGTTACGTGTGGTGATTGTCTACATACATGCAGACAGTGCAACTAAAGTGCTAGATTGCTAGATTTTATTTAGTTGAACTGATTTAAACTTAAATAGCCACATGTACCTATTACCTACCACATTGAACAGCCCAGTTCTGTATCTAACTTCCAATTTACAAACCACACACACACACACACACACACACACACACACACACGGGAGATATCTATAGGTTAAATCACATAAAATCCATTTTTTTTAATCTAGGGAGCTGAGAGTGATGGTACATGAGAATAATCCCAGTACATGGGAGGCTGAGATAGGGAGATTGCAGGTTCAAGGCTAACCTCAACAACTTAGCAAGACCCTGTTTCAAAATAAAAAAATGAAAATGGCAAGGGGAGTATATCTCAGAGATATAATGTCCCTGGGATTGACAGAATATCAATCTTAGGGATTGATACACACATACATACATAGGCAATTGAAAATTTGAATATGGAATATACTGCAAGTGGTTCTTTAGAATTATTGTTAACTTTCTTGCATGTGAAAATGGTACTTGTCCTTATTCTTAAGAAATGTATGCCGAAGGGCCTGGAGTGTAGTTCAGTGTTACAGCCTTGTCTAGCATGCGCCAGTCCCTGGGTCGGTTCAATCCTAGTATTGAAAAAAAGAAAAAAGCATACTGAAGTATTTAAGGGTTGCATGCCATGCTTCCTGAACCCATCAATTAATAGGGCAAATGTAACATAATGTTAACTACTAATGAACCTAGGTATCTAGGTGGAGCACCTACTCTTATGCATTCTATTATTTCAACTTCTCTGTTTGAAAATTCTCATAGTGAAAGTTGGAAAAGATGTAAAAATAAATATTTAATAATCCGCTGCCTTGAAAGGAAAAACACATCATGTTCAGCAGTCCACTGCAAAACCTGGAGTCTGGAGGCCCAGATTTGTGTTTTAGAAGCACTTTAGCCATTGTGGAATGGACATATCCAAATGGCATTAGTTAATGCCTTTGTCTGTCCTGAGTCCCTTCCTCCCTACTTCCCATGCAAGACTGAGGTCCCCTTTTCCTGGCCCCATCCCTCCCTCTACTGGCCTGTACTGCCCTCCTCCATGCCCACAGAGAGTTGCTATGCCCTGCTGGACAGGCACTTTGAAGATGAAACATGCTGAGTCTCTGAGAGCCCAGGGGCTGGCGTGCTTTACAAAGAAGAGGGTGCGGGCCACTCCACCATTAAAGCACATTCTGGAGAGGCGTTGAACAGGGCTAACCGCCCAAGCCCATAAAGCTCAAATTGCCCCAACCCATCTTCATAGCCAAACCCCTTCAGAAGCTGAACATAAATAGGACCAAGGTCACTGGACCGGCACATTGGAGTTCCCATTAGGACTCCAGACCTCCCATTCTGTCCTTGTCAACACACACATTCAGAAACACCATGACCTGTGGATCAGGATTCGGGGGCCGTCTCTTCAGCTGCGCCTCTGCCTGCGGGCCCCGGCCCGGCCGCTGCTGCATCACCGCTGCCCCTTACCGCGGCATCTCCTGCTACCGAGGCATCGCCAATGGGGGCTTCGGCAGCCAGAGCGTCTGCGGAGCCTTCCGCTCCGGCTCCTGTGGACGCAGCTTCGGCTACCGCTCCGGCGGTGTGTGCGGACCCAGCCCCCCTTGCATCACCACCGTGTCCGTCAACGAGAGCCTGCTGGCACCCCTCAACCTGGACATCGACCCCAACGCGCAGTGCGTGAAGCATGAGGAGAAGGAGCAGATCAAGTGCCTCAACAGCAGGTTCGCTGCCTTCATCGACAAGGTGGGTGTCCCCCATCGCACCCTTCCTGAACCCGCACCCATGCACAGAGCCAGGGCTGGGCACTGAGGGGACAGGTAGAGGCAGAAAGACACCCGATTATGACCCTGCTTCACTGAGACCCCAGTATGATGGGAGCGGAACACACAGAGACAGACACTCCAGACACACACCCTCAACTGACATTCAGAGAAGGAGAACTTGTGAAAAAAGCAGTGGGCACAAGCGAGACTGCAGGGAGTTCCAAAGGATGTGGTTGCTGTTGTTAAGGTTAGGGAGCCATGGGGAGCCCAGATGAGGTCTTTTCATTGGAGGGGCTCTGCCTGCCACAGGAAGAGGGGGAGGATTGGGAGAGCTGAGCTTTCCCCAGGCTGGCCTGTGACATCATCCCCCTGGTTCCCATCAGCAGGACCCCACTCTGGTCTGAACCAGGGCACGCTGCTCAGGAGGGCTTCCGCCTTACCTGGCTTCAGAGGGAGGGGGCTGAGCCCTGCATGTGGCACCTGCCACCAGGACTCATCTGATTGGTAACTCAGCTGATGGGGGCAGGCACAGACCTTGGCCAGCAGCTCCTTCTCACCCCAAGTGGGAAAACAAAGGCATGGAGGATGGAGGTCAGGAAATGGAGAGGCAGCCTTGTTCCCATGGCCCACCTCTGCCGAATCTCTGTTGAGCTCCAGAGCTGAGGTCCACTTGAAACAACCACCTCAGAGCCGTCTTTGGGCAGCAGGTGGCCCTGACCCCTCCCCCACCCCCAATGGCAGGTGCGCTTCCTGGAGCAGCAGAACAAGCTGCTGGAGACCAAGTGGCAGTTCTACCAGAACCGCAAGTGCTGCGAGAGCAACCTGGAGCCGCTGTTCGAGGGCTACATCGAGACGCTGAGACGGGAGGCCGAGTGCGTGGAGGCTGACAGCGGGAGGCTGGCCTC
>PVLC010046235.1:0-11471 GCA_004027655.1 Graphiurus murinus | reverse complement strand
TATCCTGATTAATATATCACAGTCCTTATTGAAAGCTTCTAGGGCAATGCTCAGTACATAATTAAGCCTGAATAAATGTAAGAAAATGCAAACCAATTGAGCACAGTGGTGATGCCTATAATCCCGGTGCTTGGGAGGCTGAGACAGGAGGACTGCAAATTTGAGGCCAGTGCACAATAATTTAGCAAGACCCTGTTTCAAAATAAAAAATAAAGTAGGGCTTGGGGTGTAGCTCAGAGGTCTGCCTAATCCTCCCCACCCCGGAGTTCAGTCCCCAGAAACACACACAGAAAAGAAAAAGAAAAAGCGCAAATCATCTTTTAATCACCACGCATGGTGAATTGACTGTGTGAAGGTAGTGTCGTCAGCTACACCAGAAGTCTGTAGAAGTTACACTGCAGAGGACTGCTGTAGGTCTGACTTTAAGAAATGGGTGTTCTCTTAAGTGGGATTTCAATCTGAAGAATGTAAAATGACCCATTATGTCAAGTCTGTAGATGGCAGTTTAACAAGAGAGCCTGGGGCCACAGTGTCTGTGCACCCCTGTTACGTAGCTGAAACCCCTAGTGACTCGTGGATCGGAAGTAAGCTGTCATTCCTGCCTCAGTCAGCATTCTCACTGTTCTAATCCAAAGCCTGACCACACAGCTTAGAGGAAGGAAGGTTTATTCCATGCGAGGCCAGGGCATTGCAGTGGGAAGCAGAGAGAGGGAGAGCACGTGGGCTTTGCTCTTCACATCATGGAGGCTGGAAGTAAGAGAGAACAGGCAAGCAAGGGGTTCAAAGACAAGCACAGTCCCTAAGGCCACACCACCAGGGACCCACCTTGTCCAGCCACAACCCCCAGTCTAAATAAACCACCCAGCAAATCCATTACAATGGATTTATCTACTGATGAGATTACAACCCCCAGGGCTCAATTACATCAACTCTGAACACCTCAGGGAATATGCTGTATCTAACTATAACAGTCCTCTCTTGAAGAGCCTCCTGGCTCCCAGTCAACCAGAGCGAAGAAATCAGCTTAGCCTGGACCGCAAGTCATTTGTCTGTTTGCACCTGTCCACATTTTGTGGATGGGTGGGTGGATAGATTGATGGCCAAACAGATAAAAAGGCAAGTACAATAACAAGATATTACACACAGTTGCATTGAGGAACATGCTTATAACAGATCACATCTGCAGTTCAGATTAGTCTCCCTTGGCAATGACATATAACAAATAGTTACTGAGCAATGGTGAACAAATGCATTAGTGGATCAACTGAAAAACTGTCCTTCTCTTCTCTTGGCCAACAGGACCCCAGAGAGATGCACAGGCAGCTCGAGAATTCATCCTGAAGATGTTCGTGGACCTGAACCCAGACAGTGACAAAATTATCTACTCCCACTTCACATGCGCCACAGACACCGAGAACATCCGCTTTGTCTTCGCTGCGGTCAAAGACACCATCCTCCAGTTGAACCTGAAGGAGTACAATCTGGTGTAGTCGTGCCTCCCAGAAACCGCCCTCCCCATCCCTGGTGGGCTATTGAAGATGTACAAGAGGGACTGTGTTTCTGTGGAAAACAATTTGCATAATACTAATTTATTGCCGTCCTGGACTCTGTGTGAGCGTGTCCACAGAGTTTGTAGTAAATATTATGATTTTATTTAAACTATTCAGAGGAAAAAAAAAAAAAAAAAAGAGGATGCTGAAGTACAGTCCCAGCACATTTCCTCTCTCTTTTTTTTAGGCAAAACCTTGTGACTCAATGTATTTTAAATTCTCAGTCATGCACTCACAGAGATAAGAGTCTCTCTCTCTCTCTCTCTCTTTTCTATTGAGCAAAACAACGCTGATTTCCCTTTTTCCTAGTCCACACCACCCTCCTGATTTTTTTCCCAGGTTACAACAGCCTTTACTCCTAGTTCCATTCTTGGTCAAGTTTTTCTCTCGAATGATACAGTCAGGACAATGTCATTCGATTTAAGCCATCCTACATCAGCTTAACTTAACACTTTGTAGTTTTTGCTGAAGGATTATATGTATTACTACCATGGTTTTAAATGTATTGCTCTGGAAACACATCCAGTGTTTGCTTTTTAGTATATATATATTGTCTCGTCTTGCTTTGGACTGGGACAGTGGTGGCCCATTGAACGGTTAGGTACCATTTCTTTGGGTTTTGACCTCCAGCCATAGTTTGATTGCTCAGAAAAATGCACAGAAGTCAGAGGGCATGGGCAAAGACACACAGAGGAGCCCTTTCTTTTAAATCCATGTGCCATTGTCCTTCTTCCCTCCTTTGCTTTTTGTCCTCCACCCTCTCTCCAAATCGCAGATGCCAAAAAATATGCCAACAGACACTACATTCCCCCAAAGGCTGCTACCCAGAACCTTTTCATAGGTTGCTCTTTATTCTATTCTGTTTTTTGGTTCAAACTTCCTTTTTTTTCTTTTTTCTTTGTGTTTGGGCCACAATTTTTAAATGATTTTTATTATGGGTGTGTGTTGCCAAAGCTGGCTTTTTGTAAAGTAAAGTGAGTTAAGAAGAACTTAAAGAGTAAAAGCCAGAGTCTTAAATGTAAGAGAGGAAGACTGAAGCTTCAGATGACTGGCTGAGAATGAACCTAAAATACCAATTGCCAAACAATTGGTCCCTGTAAATTTGATTGTCGTGGTCCATTCTTTCTTTGCCCTTAAGATTGCATTGCGTGGTGTCCACGTCCCATGTCGAGTGTCCAAATCAGCAACGTAGAAAAGTATCCTGTGTGTTTTATCATGAAATCTGCTTATATCTCTTTATTGGAAGCCAGTTTTACTCATTCTTTATGTAACTTCAAGTAAGTCTGCCAAGAACATTGGTTGATAGTATTATCCTGACACCTTTAATTTGCAAAAATGACTGCTGGTTTAACAACTGTCAGGATCTTCTTGAACTGGTGACTGGTTAAGTTGAACCTAAGGACAATTTGTGGACTTAAAAGTAACCTCTCAGTGTTCCGTTGAACATGTATTTATGTAACTGAACCTACTCGGAGAGATGTTTGGAATTCTGTATGTGCAATTTTCCAACAAATGCAAAAAATACAGCACATGTATCAATGAGCTTCTGTCAAGCAGCTTAAAGTGAAATGTGACTTAAGAAAACAAAAAGCTGCTGGGAAGTTAGCAGATAGCCATGATGCTGGTCTCAGTACTATTTGGCACTAGTCTAAACTTCCATATAAAACACTTTTTTGGAATAACAAAGGGGAGGGAGAAAATTAACCGCTTGTAGATGAGTACCAAAGTTGCTGAATAGTAAGAAATATTCTCATTTTTACTTCCCAGCTTCGAACAACACAGGTTACTTTTTTTTTCTTACTCAGAAAGCACCTGTAATTTAATTAACAGACAGCCTGTAGGTGTAGTGCAATTCCAAACGCTCTCATCGATGTACATACATCTCTCTTGATAGTGCAGCATCCATACTGGCTTTGTAATCATTCATTTTTGGCAGATTGAATGTGCTGTATTGATATGTATCTATGTAATTGTATTGTATGTCTTATAGCTAATTCACATTTTGAATAATGTTATTTTATTTACTTTTTTAAGAGAGGAGAATGTAAATTTGTCAGTTTATTTCTGACTAGGGATATTTTTTCCATTTAGAAAAGAAGAAAAAAACCTTACTATCGTACAGAGCGGTACTAGCATCGTGCTGTATAAAATCATTTGCACATTCCTGAGTAGAGGTATACTGATTATAAGACCCAAAGGTAATTTCATAGCAAAATACATAAAACTAGACGGAGCTTTTTTACAAACATGGAAACCAACTTTGTAGAACTTTTGCCATTTGACCTAGGATTGGAATATGAGCTTTTATACGATTCATATTCTTATTTGGCAAATGCAGTTTAGTATTACCTCTCTGATGGCCTTTATTAGAAAGGCAGTTTTAGAAGCTATTGTGATCCACTAAGGAAATGTTTTAACAGCTAGAGACCACTGCTTGCCTGAAAAGGGCGATCTTAAATTTGGTGCAGCAAAAAAAAAAAAAAAAAAAAAAAGTAAACAACAACATTTGATGGCCTACAGTGTGTATAGAGAAAACCTCATCACAAGATCATAAGTGTTACAGTTTTAGGGAATCAAGATATTCTATTTAATAGAGCTATAGTAGATGTAGTTGATTAAACCTGATCTCAAAGCTCGAAGAAGCTGAGCAAAACAGGGAAAGATTGCTATATTTGTCTTCATGAAACTTGGATGGAATTTGCTATGCAGAATTGAGGTTTGTGGCTTCGCTGCTCATCCTGGGGTGCATGACAGGATCCCTTCTTTTGAGAAAGGAAAAAATTGATCACCCTAGACACAGTGATGCATAGAACCTAGTTGTATCCACACTAGTCAGTTGAAGCAAAAGGATTTTTTGTTGTTGTTTCTTTGTTCGGGGTTTTATTGAGGGGGTGAGGGGTGGGAAGGGATTCTTTTCAGTTTTGTATAAAAACAAAGTTTACTCATGCTCTCTATTCTATTGTGATTGCAAGCGTTCTAAGCGTGTGCCACTGGGCTCCTGTTGTTGATGCTCTAGGTAATGGAGGCTTGTGGCGAGTTTTATGGTGACTTAGGCATGACTTATTCAAAATCACAAAACACAGAGACCTTTCTGCAGCACACCAAGACAAGCAGCCATTTCATGACTCACCTAACACGCTGCAGTGTACCGGTTTACAGATCACCCCCTCCCCTTCTTTTTCCCTCCGTGACACGCAGTTCCAACCCACAGAGAATTCCTTACTTGTAAATTGGAGGTTTCTACTATGCCTTACAGAGCTTAAATTCAGAAGTTTGTGCCTCATTTCTGAAACAAAGGGAAATAACACACCCATTCAAAAGTCAGTAAATCCCCTAGAAGATGGTGGATTTTCTTTTTTTCTCAATATTTCCATGTAAAGAGCTCTGTTGAATGTCATGAAAAGACTGGAAAAAAAAAATCTTAGGAACCTGCATATGTTGTTTACTAGCAGATGACATCTGCAAGAGGTATTCGAAGAACATCTGAAACTTATAATTTTGGTAGATTAACTAGCAGGCCTAATTAAAAAGGTGATTCAGCTAAAGGGCAATTTACTTTTTGTACTTTAGACTATCTTGATTGTCAAGGTGTACGAACTGTAATTTAAAAATTTATACTGCCACATGATTGTAAATTTTAGTTGTCTTAAGTTAGGAATTGGTGAAAAGCTATTTATGCTGGACTTGGGTCAATATGACTTTATTATTTGCAAAAAATAAAAAATAATAATGGGAAGAAAGGGCTGCATAATGAGATACTGCAAGACTCAGAGATTGGTTGGAAGTTCCCCTCAGATTACCCTCAGTTTCCCTTTGTTTTCACTTTCTCAAAAAGAACGAATGAAATGAAATATAGCAGAATGTTAACCCATATAAAAATAAAGTGTACCCAAATATTGTAATGTATATCGCTGCTCCTTCTTAAATTTCAATTCTTAAAATTCGTTAAACAACTTAATTGGCAATTAATAACATCTCAATTGATACAAATAAGGTGTGCTTGGTATACATTCATATTTTCTTCCAAAGAAATACCTTTGGTTGGAAACACACACACACATAAAAAAGTTAAAACTAATAATGTTTTATGTTTAACTATCTCTACATATTTCCAGCATATGTAGCGTTAATAGATCTGTCCTGGTACCTGTGTCTTTGGGATTTCATTTTGGTTCTATCAAATTAAGAAATGGTGTTGTTGTATATGATTAGCTAGATATTTTTGGAGCCAGACACCTGCTGTTTAGTAGATAACTTAGTACAGAGTCTAAACTTGTCATTTGTTTTTCTCACAATAACAAACCATTTCCTGCTCTCTTCTCTACTACCACTGCCCTCTCAGTAACACTCTTTCCTAGAATCATATGTTCAAAGTATGCTTACACACCTAGACATGGTAGGTGCTCAGATATTAATTTCCTCCTCTACAATGAAACCTCCCTTTGCCCATATGATTCCATCCCAATCATCAGTAACTTTTATGTGTTATGAAAACAGCTGGTGGGTAAATTGGATCTTACTTGGAAAAAGGAATTCTGACTTGTACAGATGCTTTGGGGAGGCATGAAAAAATAACAGGGAGGAAGGTATTCTTCAGTAGTATTTTTAGGTTTAGGAAAGAAAGATGGAAATTACTGTATACCTTTGTCCAGGTGACTTGGATTGAAACACATGTTTTTGGTGGATTTTTTTTCCTCAAAGAACTCTCTAAATGCAACTTCTTTCTGGCTTCCTCACCCATCATCACATTGGAAACCCTGACTAGACCTATGTATTTAGGGAGTTTTGTCAGAAAACATTTTTAACTTGCAGTATTTAAAAGAATCATATTTACTGTTCTTAAAATGTCATTCAAATGCATGTATTGTCTATTGTTTGGGGATGGGAACTAGTTTTGCAAAAAACACCTAATGTTGTATAATAATGCCCCAATGATCTTGCTGGTTAAAAATACAGTATTTTTGGCCATAATTTTGTACTACAGTATTCTTCATTCTTGAGTTTTGCTTCCCTTAAAGTTGCCTAAGCCCTACTCAAATTACCTTTTTATGTTAAAGAGTACTGGAATACATTTTTGCTTCCTTCAGACACTTTATAGTGTATATGAATTTTTCCAAAGTAGATAGGCTTGATGGTTGTGAAAACACACATACAACCTTTTCCAATCTGTGTATGATAGAAATGTCAGTTTCCTATAGTGGAAATATATATTGGTAGTATTTATCAAATTTTCTCTTAAAAAAAAAAAAACTTACACTAACTTAAATTCTGGTCAACAGCTTTAAAACATACATAGCTGCTCAGTAAAGACTTACAAGGAGCCCTTTATCTGCAACCTGAGGCAATCTTCTGATTAGTAAAAAGAACCCCCACACTGCCCCCTGGTTTGCTAGGTAGCACACTGGACAAGAGGCAGGTGCTTGGCTTAGTTTTCCTCATTTGAATGCTGGTAGTGAGCAAGTAGCTTCCACATGGGAACAAGGGCCTGGTGCAAGTGTCCTTTATGTTTCTGACTTCTTAAAAATACACATCTTGGATTTTGAGGTCTGCTAAAAGCCAAATTCTCCTAGGAATTGTGTGAAATAGGGTTGGTGGTGGCAGCTGTTTCTCTAGTAAAGAGAGGTGCTCATGTGGAGGCTTTAACCCATAACCAAAGCAAAACCTGCTTCTACTACTTGAGACCAAGACACTCCAACGGCCAGTGTAGCACTTGCTTAGGAAATAGCATTTCCAAGTGTTCTTCCGTGTAAATACTTTAGAGAAGAGAGCGCTGTTTTCATTTAAAAGCTTTCATTTTGAGGTTCTCCTTGCATATTTCAGAGACCATTTCCAGTAGGTGGTGTATCCCACTGCCTTCCCGTTAAGGGAATTGTGTGACAGAACCGTCATTTAGGACAATCGTGAAGTGGCCAGTCCCCGTGGCCTGTCTGCTGAGGAACTAGGTTTTAACTTGACCCTTGACTCAGAAAAACCCATCAGATTGTTTTCTGGCCTCTCTTTCTGGGAGCAACAAATTCGTTTGCCAGAAAGCACCTCAGTCTTGCCCTTCCTCTTTCCTTCCTTCTCCCATTTTTCTGTTACTTCATGATACCCTCAGGACTGCCTCTCCAGGGACCAGGTGAGCAGCAAAAAGGTGAGAGTGGAACTCAAGGCTGATGAGCAAGTATGGTTCCTTCTGGAATGGGCACAGAGGAATTTCTGATGGCAAATTGGCCAGGTTTTGCATTTCCACTCATTTTGAGTCATGACCATACTCATCAGTTTCTCCATATTTAAAGCCTTTTTGAAATGGGATCAAAGTTGGAGAGCGGAAATAGTGGTTGAGCATGAGTTTCTGGCTGGTTGGTTGCGATGCATTACCACCATCCCATCATAACTAATTAGAATAGAATATGGCTTCAGTTATTCCAAAGAACTTAATGTGCCCCCCCCCTTTGGTGGTGGTGATGGTACTAAGGATTAGACCCAGGGGCATTCTACCTCCAAACTACACCCCTATGCCTTTTTGAGTTTTATTTTGAAACAAGGTCTTGCTAAGTTACCATGCACTGTCCTCAAACCTGAGATCCTCCTGTCTCTGCCTCCCAAGTACTAGGATTACAGATGTGGACCTCCATGCTCTGTTATAGGTCTGTGCTAAGCAAAGGCCTGGTTATAAAATGCAGGTCTCTTTAAAATCCAAGGTGCCTGGGGAGTACTGAAAAGTTCTCCTTTGAATTCTCATGCTCAAGACTATTGAAATTTGACCTGTTGGTTGATTTTCTCTCTTCCTGTTTTCCTCAAAAATGCAAAGGCCAAAGTATTTTTCTGTCCCATAAGCCTGAGGATAAAATAAGGCAAACTTCCCTCTTTAGTTAAGAAGGCAATTATACTGAACCCTGTTAACAAAGAGATCTCTGGCAAGGCTCCCTGGTTGCATGCTCTCAGTAGCCCTAGAGGAAGTGTTTTTTGCAGCTCAGAGGACGAGTCTATCCTGTAGAGATGGACTGCCTAAAGGGCCCTTGTGACTTTCACTCTGTTTTCTTTGGTTTGCCAGTATACTTGTATGGTAGATCTTCAAAGCATCTTTAGAAGCAAGAGGACCAAGAAAAGATAGATGGGCAAGTGAGGCTTGGAAAATCCTATATATCTGCAAATGGAATCTCCACACTGTACCAGCCACTGGGAAGCTAATAGATTCTAATGTCATTGGGTGTTTCTGCTCTGGAATGACTTCTGCTAGGCAGGCATATCTATTAGGAATCCCTGCACCACCCACCAACATAGGATCCAGTCAAGGCACCAGGTGAGGCCCAGGCCCAGTTCAGGGGCTGGAGCATCAACAGTTATGTTCTGGGATCAGTACTTCCTTAGCAAAAGGGGCCTGCTTTTTTTGTGTGTGTTACAAAAGGCCAACTCCACTGGTATCCTGGTAAATAGTTAACCGTGGAGGGAGAGGACAGGATGTGGTAATGATTTTTAGTGTAAAGTATGTTGATTTACATGGTATAAATACTCCCACCATGCCCAAGTTTAAGCCACCAATTTGATGAAAAGATGCTGTTTGACAATTGGCTGTCTCAAGCTGACCCTGTATACCATCCTTAGACAGAGGCACTGCAGCCTTTCTGCAAGCCTGGAAAGTGTCAGCAGGCCAAGTTCATCTGGATTGTTTTTCCTGGCTTACCAAAAAGTTAACTGCTACCACATTCAGGTTGTGCTCCAACAAGTGACAGCTATACCAGAAATGCAAAAATATTCACTTTCAAAATGAATGGCAAGAATGGATACCGGGTATTGAAGATGGGAAGTAAGGATGCAAAACCAGTTTGAACATCAAATTGACCCAATGTGTATGCGTGCATGCGTGTGCATGTGTGTGTGCGTGTGTGTGTGTGTGTGTGTGAGAAAGAGAGAGAGAGAGAGAGAGAGAGAGAGAGAGAGAGAGAGAGAGAGAGAGAGATGTCTTAGCATCTCCAAGCAGATCAATCATTGCTACACAAAAACACCTGTAATCCCCGTACTTAGGAGGCAGAGATAGGAGGATCACAGGTTCAAGGACAGCCCCAAAAAGTAGTGAGACTCTCATCGACCTTGTGAGACCCTGTTTCCAAATAAGAATAAAAGTGGTCTGGGAGTGTAGCTCGAAAGTAGAATGCCTCTGGGTTCAATCCCCAGTACCACTATATATATGGTCCATACAAATATTTATGTCATCTGGAGAGACTAATCCCAAATCTTTTAAAAAACATAATCTTTATACTCATGTGGGTAAACATGTAGAATCTAAACATAATGTAATCTCAGCATACATGCAGATATACATGTGCAAGTATGCATGAATGTTCATCATGAGTCTTCCTTCCCTGTGGTTCCCATAGGAATTTTAACTCAGGAAATAAGTCTTTGTTTTGACACAATTGAGACAGAAAATACACTGCTAACATTTTATTTAAAGGGTTTTTTTTCTTACCAGTCTTTCTAGGTGCCATCTTTTCAAAAGCTCTTCCCTAATTTAGGAAAGAATACTTAAGTATAGCAAAATTTAGTTTAAAAAGGTGGGGACCAGCAGAACTAGTCGGGGGCTTCAAAATCCCTGAGTGATGAGAAGTGTCTCTCCAGCAGACAGTGAAGTAGGTCTCAGTGGCCAGGCCTGCAGGTGTTAGGTGCACAGTCACTACAGGTATCTATTCCATTGTTGAGATAGGTCTTCTTCATCTAGATTGCTTACTCTGCAGTAAGGATGGTGAATTCCCAGAATGCAAATGCTTGCACAGAACCATAAACTCAAATATGCAGAGCATTTGGACTGCTCTTGGGTTATTACTCTCAGAACTGCTAAGGATGCCTGCCCTTCCATATTCATTGGTCCACACTGGAGGTGACCGCAGATGGTTCTGCAGGTTAGGAACTGCCTGTATCCTTCTAGTATTCTCTAGCCACAGACTAGAAACCAGAAAAAGATGCCTTCAAAGCATTTCTCAACCTGTGAGGAGCAGGAGGTGGTGGATACATATGCCAGCTTAGTCTGCTGTGGGACTGAGACTCATTCTACACAGTCTCTCAGTCCCCAACAGGACAGAGCCCCAGTTGCAAACAGCAGAGCCTTCTCATTAATGCATCCTTTGTTGGCTTCTCTATCCCACTCTCACTTCAACCCCCCCCTCACTGTGCTTTTTGACATCACTTAAGAAAAAAAGAAAAAAAACTTGCAACTCAATCCTTTACACTGAATCTGCTTTGAGGGAAATCCCAACTTGGATACTGAGGATCAACAGATGGCTTTTACACTGGGGAAGTGTTCAGGATCAATGAGATAATGCAATGGTCACCACTGGTCATCACTGAGGCTAGTGGACCTGAGTTGAATCGACTCTCAGCTGCAGCTCATGGATGAGTCTAAGATTAAACATCTGGCCCCAAGTAGGAAAGGAACTTACCACGAAAGCCCATAATAATCATGAAAATATCACATGTCTCCTGCAAGCAGCTACTGCTAGGAAGAATATCTTTTAAAGATAAATTAGTAATTATGCTTAGTTGCTGAAGAAAAGTGATCTAGACATCTTAACCTTTTTTTCATTCTGAGTAGAAGGATTCTGCACTCCTTTCCTCCCCGTGCCCAGCTCTTCTCTTTGACTCCTGGATAAGCCCCCCCACCAGACTTGACTGACCAATCCCAGAGGTATCAGGCCAGCCACCTCCTTGGAGACTCCAGGCACTTTAGTCTTGTTCCTGGGGACAGAGGATGGTGCTGATGTTGTTAGAGGCAGGGAAGAAAAAGGAAAGAATGCTCCTCAGAGATTGGCACATATGATGACATTTGATTGTGGGAAGAAAATCAGAGAGAAGAGAACATGCATTTAGAACTATTACAAAAGTGAAGGAATTTTATCTAGGCCATGTTCTGAAAGAGCATATCTTCCTTAAAAAAAAAAAAAA
>PVLC010046234.1:0-11499 GCA_004027655.1 Graphiurus murinus | reverse complement strand
AAAAAAAAGAAAAAAAAAACTCCATTGAGATTCCATCTTTCTCCAGTTAGAATGGTAATCATCAAGAATACAAACAAGAGCTGGGTGTGGTGGTGCATGCTTGTAATCCCAGCATTTGGGAGGCTGAGACCGGAGGATCCGGGTTCTCGGCCAGCCTCAGCTACCTAGTGAGGCACTCCACAACTTAGTGAGACCCTGTTTCAAAATAAAGAATAAAAAATAGGGCTGGGGATGTAGCTCAGAGGCAGAATGCCCCTGAGTTCAATCCCCAGTACCTAAAAAAAAAAGAAAAGAATACAAATAAAAATAAATGCTGGTGAGGATGTGAAGAAATAAATGTTATACACTGCTGATGGAATTGCAAATTAGCACAATCAGAGATTGGTATGGAAGCTCCTCAAAAGACTAAGAACGGAACCACGATATCACCCATTTATCCACTCCTTTCCAAAAGAATTAAAGTCAGAACACTATTTGTGATACACAAGTCACAATAGTCAAATTATGAAATCAACCTATGTATCCATCAACAGATGAATAGACAACAAAAATGTGGCATATATACACAATGGAATTTTATTCAGCCATAAAAAACAAAATTATGTCATTTTAAGGAAAATGGATGGAACTGAAGAATATTATGCTAAGTGAGATCAGCCAGTTGCATATGTAGACGCTAGAAAGAAAATAGGAAAAAAGAGCTTCAGATTAAGGAGGAGAGAGACCAAGAGAACAGTGGAAGGGGAAGGGGAGAGTAAAAAGGAGAGCTGATAAAGGAAACAGTTCCAATAACGCTAGGTCCATATATGAGGTGCCATTACCAATCTCACTAATGCATACACGGAGGAATGGGGCAAGGTGGAATCTGGAGGGAAACACAGCAATGCTGCCAAACGCTGTGTGCATCACTGTGAACCTAACCATGATGTACAACTGCAATGTACCAATAAAAGTATAAAATAAGAACAAAAGGATATATAATTTAACCAAAACAAAATGCTGCTAGCTGTAACAACCTATATATCCAACGAAGGTGGAATAAGACAATAACACAAAGAAATATCAAATACTAAGAGATGTACCAAATAACTAAAAGCTAGCATGAAGATTACTGTTGAAAATATTTCTTAGGCAAAAAGAATCCAAATATAAATGATTCCAACTATGAAAAGGCACACAGTATATATGTATATGTCAAACACAAGGTAACTTTAATCTACAGGAATGAAAGTACTATGAAAGTTGTGAATCTGATTTTTTTTTGTTTCTAGTTGCAAAGCCTTTTGAAATACTGATCTATAATATATTCTAAGAAAAATTAGATATAAAATATTGAGATCAATTGACAAGGTTCTTTTTTTTTTGGGGGGGGGGTGGTACTGGGTATTGAACCCAGGACCATTCTACCTCTGAGCTACACCCCCAGCCCCATTTTAAATTTTTATGTATTTATTTATTTATTTATTTCAGTACTGGGGATTGAACTCAGGGGCATTCTACCTCCGAGCTACACCCCCAGCCTTTATTTTTTTTATTTATTTATTTTTTTTTTGCGGTACTGGGGATTGAACTCAGGGGCATTCTACCTCCGAGCTACACCCCCAGCCCCTTTTTTTTATTCTTTATTTTGAAACAGAGTCTCACTGAGTTGCGGAGTGCCTCACTAGGTAGCTGAGGCTGGCCGGGAACCCAGATCCTCCGGTCTCAGCCTCCCGAATGCTGGGATTACAAGCGTGCGCCACCACGCCCGGCTTCCCAGCCTTTATTTTGAAACCGGGTCTCCCTAAGTTTCGGAGTGCCTCACTAGGTAGCTGAGGCTTGCCTCGAACCTGGACCCTCCGGTCTCAGCCTCCCGAATGCTGGGATTACAAGCGTGTGCCACCACGCCCGGCTTTTAATTTTTATTTTGAAAGAGGGTCTTGCTAGGTTGGTGAGTCTATTTGCTGAGGCTGTCCTTGAACCTGTCATCCCCCTGTCTATACCTCCCAAGTATGAGATTTTAGGTGCACGGCAACAAGGTTCTAAATTGCTCTGGTTTGATTAACATTTCCTACGAGTGGTTATAAACCTTGGGCTCTCAATACACATCATAGTGAGTAAAGCTTTAATCAGTTTATTACAATACTCATTTTTCTTGTTCTACTCTGTGTTGAAGACCACAAATATGTGACTTTACAAAGTACCCACTAAAATCCAGATATAATACTGAATGGTTCAAAATCCTTATGCTTAGCTATTTCATTTATCAACCTCCCTTCCAGGTTCTCAATTTAAAAATTTTTCAAGTAGCCTTTTTTTTTTCTTTTTGGAGGTGCTAGGGATTGAATGCATGGGCATTCTACCTTTGAGCTACACCCCTAGCTCTTTTAGTTTTTGTTTTGAAACAGGGTCTCCAGCCGGGCGTAGTGGCACACACTTGTAATCCCAGTACTTGGGAGGCTGAGATAGGAGGATCTGGGCTCGTGGCCAGCCTCAGCAACTTGGTGAGGCTCTCTGCAACTTAGTGAGACCCTGTTTCAAAATAAAGAATAAAAAAAATAGGGCTGGGGGTATAGCTCGGAGGTAGAATGCCCCTGGGTTCCATCTCTAGTACTACAAAAAAAAAAAAAAGAAAGAAACAGGGTCTTCCTAGCTTACTAAGAGTCTAAGTTGTTGAGGCTGTCCTTGAACTTATGATCCTCCTGTCTCAGCCTCCCAAGTACTGGCATTACAGATGTGTGCCACCATGCCCAGCCTCAAGCAGCCTTCATTTTTTTTTTTTTTTTTTTTTTTTATATATTTTTTGCGGTACTGGGGATTGAGCTCAGGGGCATTCTACCTCCGAGCTATACCCCCAGCCCTATTTTTTATTCTTTATTTTGAAACCGGGTCTCACTAGGTTGCGGAGTGCCTCACTAGGTAGCTGAGGCTGGCCGCGAACCCGGATCCTCCGGTCTCAGCCTCCCGAATGCTGGGATTACAAGCGTGCGCCACCACGCCCGGCCCAGCAGCCTTCATTTTTAAGTGTGTCAGTCACAAAACTATTTGAATTATACAACCACTAAAGTTTCTCTCAACTAAGAATGGAAAGAAGAAATTGTCTAGCTTCTTGATTTTTCTTCCTATTCCTATGTCTGCCTGCTAGATGAGAATTTCACCATGATCCAGCCTCAGCATCCTCAAGGTCAGCAGGGAGAATATTTAGTAATGCGACTATGTACACCTCTAATAACTGTATGAACCGTCTCCAACTGTGGGTCAAGAAAGTCTACTCTAAGCAATTTCATAAGGCTCAACCTATGTCTGTGCCTTCATATTAGGAAAAATAGTAAGTTAGTATTCCTAAAATACAACATATATATTATATATATATATATATATATATATATTTTTTTTTTTTTTTTTTTTTTTTTTTGCGGTACTGGGGATTGAACTCAGGGGCATTCTACCTCCGAGCTATACCACCAGCCCTATTTTTTATTCTTTATTTTGAAACCGAGTCTCACTAAGTTGCGGAGTGCCTCACTAGGTAGCTGAGGCTGGCCGTGAACCCGGATCCTCCGGTCTCAGCCTCCCGAATGCTGGGATTGCAAGCGTGCGCCACCACGCCCGGCAAACACAACTTATATTTTAAATTATGGATTGCCCTTCCACTTAAATTTTTTGTTTCCTTTGAGACGATCACTGTCAAGAACTTCATAATCTTCCCAATATGTAACCCTAGTACTTGGGAGTCTGAGACTGGAGGATCACAGGTTCAAGGATAGCCTCAGCAATTTAGTGAGACTCTCAGCAAACTTAGTGAGACCCTGTTTTCAAATAAGAAATAAAATTGGTCTGGGGATGTAGCTCAGAGGTAGAATGCCTCTGGGTTCAATTGTTAGTACCACAAAAACAAACAAACCCCAGCCAACTAAAGAACAAGTATTAGCACTGTCCAGTTCTAGCTCAAAGTTCTTTTTCTCTTCATAGAATTATTGTGCTAACACTTTTTTTTTTTTTTTTCCCGGTACTGGAGATTGAACGCAGGGGCATTCTATCTCCGAGCTATACCCCCAGCCCTATTTTTTATTCTTTATTTTGAAATCAGGTCTCACTAAGTTGCAGAGGGCCTCACTAAGTAGCTGAGGCTGGCTGCAAAGTTGGATCCTCTGCTCTCAGCCTCCAAAGTACTGGGATTACAAGTGTGTGCCACCACACCCGGCTGTGCCAACACTTTTTTTTTTTTTTTTGCGGTACTAGGGAATGAATTCAGGAGCATTCTACCTCCGAGGTATACCCCCAGCTCTATTTTTTATTCTTTATTTTTATTTATTTATTTATTTATTTATTTATTTATTTATTTATTTATTTATTTTTGCAGTACTGGGGATTGAACTCAGGGGCATTCTACCTCCAAGCTATACCCCCAGCCCTATTTTTTATTCTTTATTTTGAAACAGGGTCTCACTAAGTTACAGAGTGCCTCACTAGGTAGCAGAGGCTGGCCTCGAACCCGGATCCTCCGGTCTCAGTCTCCCAAATTACAAGCGTGTGCCACCATGCCTGGTATGTCAACACTTTTTTTTTTTTTTTTTTTTGTGGTACTGGGGATGAAACCTGGGGACATTCTACCTCTGAGCTACAGCCCCAGTCCTATTTTTTTATTATTTTGAAACAGGGTCTCACTAAGTTGTGGAGGGCCTCACTAAGCAGCTGAGGCTGGCCTTGAACCAGGATCCTCCAGTCTCAGCCTCCCAAATGCTGGGATTACAAGCGTGCGCCACCACGCTTGGATATGCCAACACTTTTAAAACAATGCTTCTTCCACCTCTAACTTGAAATCAACCCCATTTTAAGAACATCTTACCTGAAACTACCATAGACTATAAGAAGGATGGAGATCAGAAATGTAGACACTTGACTGGAATCCACCAGGGAATAGGCCCTAGAGAAATAAGAGAAAAATAATTAAACCACATGCAGCAAGTCCTCATGGAGTTTAGTCTGCCTTTAAGAAGAAAAACAGATATAAACTAGAATTAGCAAAATAATACCATTAAAATGAGATTTGCAAGCTTAACATAAGCAATAAATTGACAGGTTCATAGCTATTATTAGTTAATAGTCACAGATATTATATGCCGTCAATGAATGTAAAAATCTCATCTCTGTATGATATATAATGTATGTTTTATAATGTCTATTCCCAATGTGAAAAGTATCAAAATATCTACTGAATATAAGCCAATGACAAAAGTCTCATAGATTAATCTTCTATCCATTTACACTGGAATCACTAATAGCATTTTACTTAGTGATGAGGTGAAGCCTGCGCCTCTTTCCAGGATTCCATTTCTGTTTTCCTATGGTCTCCATCTGGCTGTCCTACAGGCGGCTCAATTAGCCAGCAGCTTAAACTAGTCATTATTTGTCTCTTCACACTTGATCCTCTAAGAAATGGTTTCGTTCTTGACACCAGCTTCTCTAACTTTTTACACCTGACAACAGTCAGTGAGTCTTGCGCATCTATATCTCCAATTCCTCTAGGTCTCCCAATCCCACTGCCAATTCCTTAGCTCTCTCTTATGGCCTAACTATTGGAAGTCTTGTTTTCAACTGTCTCCATGAGTTCACTTTTTATACTTTCCATTTTGGGGGAGAACATCTCCTCATTTTTGTTTTCATTCAGCAAATATTTATGATGGCTATGTGCCAGACACCTGCTAACCACCGGGGGTATATCAATGCCTTGGTCTTTGCTTCAATGTCTTTTCTTTTTTTGGTTCTGGGGATTGAACTCAGGGGCATTCTACCTCCCAGCTATACCCTCAGCCCTATTTTTTATTCTTTATTTTGAAACAGGGTCTCACTAAGTTGCGGAATGCCTCACTAGGTAGCTGAGGCTGGCTGCAAACCCGGATCTTCTCAAATGCTGGGATTACAAGTGTGCACCACAATGCCTGGCTAGTAACAATTTAACAACACAACAAAATAGGGACTTGGCTTTGCTATCCTTTGCATTCTGAGGTATATTATCATTATCTAAAAGGCAGATTAAACACATAAACTGTTCAAATAGTATCAATGTTAAGGTGTGATGCTATTATTTAATATTTTGCTGTATTTCTTAAATCGATGGAGATTCTTTTTTTTTTTTTTTTTGCGGTACTGGGGATTGAACTCAGGGGCATTCTACCTCCGAGCTACACCCCCAGCCCTATTTTTTATTCTTCATTTTGAAACCGAATCTCACTAAGTTGCAGAGTGCCTCACTAGGTAGCTGAGGCTGGCCGCGAACCGGGATCCTCCGGTCTCAGCCTCCCGAATGCTGGGATTACAAGCGTGCGCCACCACGCCCAGCTTCGATGGAGATTCTTGCAGGGCGTGGTGGCACATGCTTACAGTCTCAGTACTGGGGAGGCTGAGGAAGGAGGATTTCAAGTTCAAGGCCAGCCTCAGCAACTTAGTGAGGCCTTCAGAAACTTAGTGAGACCCTGTTTTAAAATAAAAAATAAAATGGGGCTAGGGTGTAAGTCAAAGGTAAAACACCCTTGGATTTAATCCCCAATACCAACTAAAAATTCTCTCTCTCCTCTCTCTCTCTCTCTCTCTCTCTCTCTCACACACACACACACACACACACACACACACACACACTTAAGACTTTGAGACATCTGTGTTGAATTTTTAAAAAATCAGGGCTGGACATGGTGGCGCACGCTTGTAATCCCAGCATTCGGGAGGCTGAGACCGGAGGATCCGGGTTTGCGGCCAGCCTTAGCTACCTAGTGAGGCACTCTGCAACTTAGTGAGACTCGGTTTCAAAATAAAGAATAAAAAATAGGGCTGGGGGTATAGCTTGGGGATAGAATGCCCCTGAGTTCAATCCCCAGTATGGCAAAAAAAAAAAAAAAAAAAAAAATCAACTCCTTCATGCTAGGTATGGTGGCACACACCTGCAATCCCAGTACTTAAGAGTCTAAGATAGGAGGACTGATGGTTCCAGGCCAGCCTCAGCAATTTAGCAAGACCCTGTTTCAAAATTTAAAAAGGGCTGGGGGTGTAACTGGATGGTAAAATGCTTGAGTTCAATCCCCAGTATCTCCTCCCACCAAAAACATTAACTTCTCCTGCTCTGCAGATACTGTGTTGTGCATGGTTGGAGTCATTGCTTTCAGACAAGGATGTGGCCATATGCAAAATACCATATGAAGAGGCTGATGAAGGCTACCAGGTTTCATCTCCATAGCCTGATAAGACGCATTCACCCACTGCAGAACATGATGCCAGAAAAAATGTTTTGATGTTTAATGGTTTCTTCTAGACTGAACAGTTTTTACTTTAGCTTTCACATAAATCTATACAAGAAAATCTGGCTCACCACTAATATAGTCTATGGTATTTTATACTTTATAATAAAAATTTAAAAGTTGTAACAGTGGAAACTGTACCTAATATCACATATTTTCTTTTCTTTTTTAGGGGGGATTGGACCCAGGGACATTCTACCTCCAAGTTACACCCCTAGACCTTTTTATTTTGAAACAGGGTCATGCTAAGTTGCTAAAGGTTTCACTAAGTTGCTAAGGCTGTCCTCAAATCCACAATCCTCCTGTTTCAAAATAAAGAATAAAAACTAAGGCTGGGGGTGTAGCTCAGAGGTAGAATGCCCCTGGGTTCAATCCCCAGTACCGCAAAAAAAAAAAAAAAAAAAGGAAAGAAAACTATTAAGTTCTCGGTTCATGGTATTACAGATGTGTGCCACCATGTCCAGCATATCACATATTTTGAATTCAAACTACCTTTTTTTTTTTTTTTTTTTTTGGTACTGAGGATGGAACCCAGGGGCATTCTACCTCCGAGCTACACCCTCAGTCCTATTTTTTATTCTTTATTTTGAAACAAGGTCTCACTAAGTTGCAGAGGGCCTCACTAAGCAGCTGAGGCTGGCCTCGAACCCGAATCCTCTGGTCTCAAGCCACCACGCCTGGCTTCAAACTACCTTTTAACAAAACAATGTATTGTAAAACACTGAACATGGACTTAAATTAACTTTAGCTAATCTCCATTTATAAAACACTATACTTATTTAAAATTACAAAAGTAAGCGTGGTGGCGCACACTTGTAATCCCAATATTTGGGAGGCTGAGACCAGAGGATCCGAGTTTGCGGCCAACCTCAGCTACCTAGTGAGGCACTCCACAACTTAGTGAGATCCGGTTTCAAAATAAAGAATAAAAAATAGGGCTGGGGGTATAGCTCGAAGGTAGAATGCCCCTGAGTTCAATCCCCAGTACTGCAAAAAAAAAAAAAAAAAAAAAAAAAAAAAAAAAAAAAAAAAAAAAAAAAAAAAAAAAAAAAAAAAAAATTACAAAAGTAAGCAGAGCGTGGTGGTGCATGTTTATAATCCCACTACTTGGGAGGCTGAGGCAGAAGGATTGTAGGTTCTAAGCCAGCCTCAGCTACTTAGTGAGGCCTTCCGCAACTTAGTGAGACCCTGTTTGCAAAAAAGAATTTTAAAAAAAGGGCTGGGAGTGTAGCTTGGAGGTAGAACGCCCCTGGGTTTAATCCCCAGGCATGTACCACCCAGCCTGGTTACAAGAAAACTCTCAAAATCTGGGTGTGGAGGTTTTTTTTTTTTTTTTTTTGGCGGTACTGGGGATTGAACCCAGGGGCATTCTACCTCTGAGCTACACCCCCAGTCCTACCAGTCCTATTTTTATTCTTTATTTTGAAACAGGGTCTCACTAAGTTGCAGAGAGCCTCCCTAAGTAGCTGAGGCTGGCCACAAACCCAGATCCTCCCGTCTCAGCCTTCCAAGTACTGGGATTACAAGCATGTGCCACCACACCCAGCTAAGAAAACTCTTTCAGTTTAGGGTTTGAGAATTATGGGCTTCTGTGATTAAATTACCTTGGGGAGGGGGGATCAGTATCCAGGTACAGGTCTGAACACATGGAGCCTAATTTCAGAGTCTCTTACTGACTTCATCATTTACCCCAAATTTGATGACAAACTTGGAGCCAGGAGGTATGAGTTTCTATCTTTAATTATACCATAACCAGCAATGTGACCCTCCCAGGGCAAGCCTTTATATCCTTTTGGTCTCTATGAAATTCTCTTTTGGCCCTGATGAATTTGAAGGCCCAACTAACTTTTATTTTATTTTTTTATTGGTGCATTATAATCATATATCTTGGTTAGGTACAAGTTGATAAAGGCATACATGCATACATTTCTCATTTAACTTCAAGGGTTTTTACATTGTATTTTTCTTCCAAAAAACAGAAACACCTTTCATTTTGCTGATTACCCACATAGGTGATTAGGCACTGGTAAGGATGACACCATTTCCATGCTTTTTTTTTTTTTTTTTGGTGGGTACTGTGGATTGAACCTAAAGACATTCTACCTCTGAGCTACACCCCAAGCCCTGTTTTCATTCTTTATTTTGAAACAGGGTCTAACTAAGTTGCGGAGGGCCTAACTATGTAATAGCTAAAGCTGGCTATGAACCTGTAATTCTCCTATCGCAGCCTCCCAAGTACTGGGATTACAAGTATGCACCACCATGCCCGGCTGATATAAGCCATTTTAAATCTGTGAATAGTGGGTGATTAAAAAGAGAAAATATCAGAGCCGGGCGTGGTGGCGCACGCTTGTAATCCCAGCATTCGGGAGGCTGAGACGGGAGGATCCGGGTTCGCGGCCAGCCTCAGCTACCTAGTGAGGCACTCCGCAACTTAGTGAGACTCGGTTTCAAAATAAAGAATAAAAAAAATAGGGCTGGGGGTATAGCTCGGAGGTAGAATGCCCCTCAGTTCAATCCCCAGTACCGCAAAAATAAAATAAATAAATAAATAAATAAATGAGAAAATATCAGCCGGGCGTGGTGGTGAACGCTTGTAATCCCAGCATTTGGGAGGCTGAGACCGGAGGATCCGGGTTCCCGGCCAGCCTCAGCTACCTAGTGAGGCCCTTCGCAACTTAGTGAGACCCTGTTTCAAAATAAATAATAAAAAATAGGGCTGGGGGTATAGCTCAAAGGTAGAATGCCCCTGAGTTTAATCCCCAGTACTGCAAAAAAAAAAAAAAAAAAAAGAGAGAGAGAAAATATCAGCCGGGCATGGTGGTGCACACTTGTAATTCCAGTACTTAGGAGGCTGAGATAGGAGGATCTGGGTTTGTGGCCAGCCTCAGCTGTTTAGTGAGGCCCTGCACAACTCAGTGAGACCCTGTTTCAAAATAAAGAATAAAAAATAGGACTGGGGGTGTAGTTCAGAGGTAGAATGCCCCTGGGTTTCATCCCCAATACCGCCAAAAAAAAAAAAGGCTTATATCAATTCTGTATCATATCAAAAAAGATAGATAAACATAGGGGTAAAACATCTTTTTGGTCACTTTTTTTTTTTTTAATTTAGCCAGTCCTACAGTCTAACCTACAAGTATTTTTCTCCCTGCCAAATAGTTTACTTTGTCTGATATTTGTACATGTCCTTGGTCTCCTGAAGTAGGCTCATTTTCCACTTATCTAAAAAGAATATAGCTGTTTCAAAAATGTTCAAGGATTGTCCCTGCTGGTAAGGATGGGGAAGAAAAGGGCCCCCTCCTGTATCTCATTTTATTCTCTTTGTTCACACAAAGAATTGAAGTAAGATTCATTATTAGCACATAAGAAGTAAACATAGATTTTAGGATTTTACTACAGGGATTGTGGTTTGAAGTCTGGGTTCTGGGGTAAGATACGGAGGAGAGAGGGAGGGAAAGGTAGGTAGTTATTCTAAGGAAAAGTGGGTAATACAGCCTATTCTATTATGAAAGCTCAAAAATTTGATTTCACACCTCTCTCGACACACTCTACTGAAGTTATCAACAGGAACGTGTGGTTCCTTAGGCCCTCCTACCGAGGATATCTGCTCTCAGAGATTCTGGATGGACATTAAAGATAGGAACTACACTATTTTCTAAAATAAAGGACTTCTTACTGAAATGCAAAAAGAAATTAAATATATGCATTTGAGACATGCCAAGATCAGGTTAGTCAAATGTACTTTAACTAGACTTGAACAGTTTGCAAATGATATATTTGGATAGGACAGCTGGAGCCTGGCATGGTGCACATGCTTGTAATCATAGTACTTGGGAGGCTGAGACTGGAGGTTCGAGGCCAGCCATAGCAACTTAACGAGACCCTATTTCCAAATAAAAAATAAAAAGTAGGTTAAGTAGGTTTGAGGGTGTAGCCCAGAGGTAGAAGGCCCCTGGGTTCCATCCCCATTACTACAGGGTGTGTGTGTGTGTGGGGGGGGGCTATTAAGCTGAAATATTTTATGTGGTCATTATTTTTTTTTTTTTTTTTGCGGTACTGGGGATTGAACTCAGGGGCATTCTACCTCCGAGCTATACCCCCAGCCCTATTTTTTATTCTTTATTTTGAAACCGAGTCTCACTAAGTTGCGGAGTGCCTCACTAGGTAGCTGAGGCTGGCCGCGAACCCGGATCCTCCGGTCTCAGCCTCCCGAATGCTGGGATTACAA
>PVLC010046233.1:0-11498 GCA_004027655.1 Graphiurus murinus | reverse complement strand
TTAATCAAGATCACTGAACCTTTGGAATATTTACAGTCTAGCCGGACTGTAAAAGTTTTACTTCACATGTTGTAGCTCAGGAAAGTGATTCAAACTGGGCGTGGTGGTGCATGCTTATAATCCCAGTACTTGGGAGGCTAAGACAGGAGTATAGCAGGTTCGCAGCCAGCCTCAACTACTTAGTGAGGCCCTCTGCAACTTACTGAGACCCTGTTTTAAAATAAAGAATAAAAAATAGGGCTGGGGGTGGAGCTCGGAGGTAGAATGCCCCTGGGTTCAATCCCCAGTACTGCCACAAAAAAAGGAAAATAATGATTCAGAAATTAAAATTTTATTTCTGGCCCATTTTTAACAGAAGTTATTTTCTAAACTAAGTATATAGGTGAAAGGACAATGCCCTTAATTTCAGCTATTTATATTTAACTTTTCAATTACTTATGAGTGTTTTTTATTTGATTCACTGTTTTAGAAATTCAGTTTTTGTTTTTCTTTCAAAGCTACCCATTTTCCTCCTCCCTCTCATACATAAGTATCTATATACCCCCAAATTTGGAGCCGGCAGCCTAGTTGATTCTGGCTTGGGAATATTTCATAGAGATGAGTTAATTATCTAATTAATAAAATTTTTATGGTGAACTTTTAACAGTGTATAAAAATATTGGTTTCAATATTAAGGTATATAATGCAATCATTTTGCTTATTTTATATACCTCCACAAAACAACAAAATAGACATAGTTTAAAGTTGGGAAATGACAAGGTCAAATCTTCGTCAGAAATATAGGTTCTTTCTTTCAATATTCCGTTGAGATAAAGAGCTATATGGCTAGGTTTAATTCATGTAGGATTATCAAAAATATTAATAGTAAATTATAGAACTGGAAATGATGAGATCTATTTCATAGAAGAAGCAAAATTCACATGGTATTTTTTTTTTTTTTCGGTACTGGGGATTGAACTCGGGCGTTCTACCTCCGAGCTATACCCCCAGCCCTATTTTTTATTCTTTATTTTGAAACCGAGTCTCACTAAGTTGCGGAGTGCCTCACTAGGCAGCTGAGACTGGCCGTGAACCCGGATCCTCCAGTCTCAGCCTCCTGAATGCTTGGATTACAAGCGTGCGCCACCACGCCTGGCTCACATGGTATTTTAATAAAAGGATACTTTAATTTATATATACTCAGAATTAAGATACTTATTTACATGTCTTAACCTACTAATTTTAGCATCTGATTTGAAATTCAAGGGGTTTTCTTGATTAAGTCTAAGCTGTCTACACCCTAAAGCATGTAAATTAAAAAGAAAATTGGCTTTATGTAACTTCAGATACCCTCAGAAGTACTCAAAGCAAAAAGCATTTACAGGGTTACATTATTTCCTTTTTTAAATTTGTGTATTGCTTTTATAATAAATCTCTGACTCCTTTAATAAAAATGTCCTTCAAGACCATCACGCTGAACAATGGTACGAGGATTTCTCAAAACAGTTGTCTCACTCTCAAAAACCATTTCTATTACCCACTTTGAATCACTTTCTCTTGGGATACCCCTAGTCACCTCTGCCACCAACACACTGGCTTCTTGGGGCACACTCCTCTCCCCTTGGCCATGTGCACAGCACATCCAGAGCACATAGTTCAAAAAATATTTGGGAGGTTCAGGGATACAGATAAAAGAGAATACAAGGCAGAGAACATCCTAATCCTCAGACCTCTTGGCTTACGCTCCTTTAGAGCTTCTGTCTGGCTTGTTGCTTGGGATGGCCTGCAGTAGCCTTTATGATAGCTAAATTCTTGCAGTGAGGAAAAATTCCTTTCCCTGTCTTCTTACCTTCTATGTATGCATCTCCTGATCAGCTTTGAGTCTTCTTGGAATAGTTGGGACAGGCAATGTTATCTTCTGGAAAGGCACCCTTACCTCAGGAAGTCTTATGGTCACCACATCAGTATGCAAAGCAGTATTAGTGCAGGATGCAGAAATATAGGAGCCCAGGCAGAGGTCTAATGCAGGGGCTAGGTTGATGTATGTTAGGTACATGGGGAGCTTTCCAATAAATGATCAACTCCTCACACCACTCAGTCTCTGAGAGTGGTTTAGTTATAAGGAATATTTAAATTCCCCAAGGAAATTTTAATATGAAGCCAGATTAAGACTCACTGTGGTTTTTCACACAGGTCTTAAGCGTATGTTGTTAAAATAGAGTCTAATAGTTAAAAAAAATAACTTAAGAACCCTGAATAGTATATAATATCCTGAATATAATATAAAGTAGATTGTATCCCCTTGTTACAGATTAAAAAGGGTACAGTATTAAGTATCCTAAAAAGTCCTGCTATAAAGACTAGTTTGCTTAGATTTGCCCTTAATTTAAAAAAAAAACATTTAAATTTAGATTTTTAAAGCATATAACACTAAGTATTTATTAGATATCTTTTTTTTTAACATGCTGTGGGTTGAATCCTGCCTAGGTCTCATGCATTCTAGGCAAGCACTTTACCACAGAGTTACATCCCCAGCCCCTTGGATGTGCTTTGAATACACTACTCAAAAGATTGTTGAATGTCTCTGGTCCTTTTCCAGAGGCTCTTTCAGAACCTACTATTATATATTCAATAGACATAGTTACGTAGTTAAACAAAGCAACAGATAGGATATTTTCTCAACTCAGAATAGACCTTGATGCACCATTCTTTAATAATCACTACCATTTCTTGACTTCCTAGCTCAAATAAGAATTTATTTTTATTTTGTGGTTTTATTGTTTTTGTTCTGTTGTGTGTTTTGTTTTTCCTTAACTGATTATTGGATATTTGGGACCTAGCTACTATCAAGCAGTTTCACTGTGCAGTGCACACCAGCTTCTGAGTGTGATGAGACAGAACACCCAGGCATGCAACAAGTTTCATGAAGTGGGATTTTTATTTACTGATGGGCCAACAGAAGCCAAAGATTCATCACTTCATCACTGGAGGGTCTCCAAGGCTCAGGAAACCTGCATTGGTGGATAGACTCTTGACTGTATAGGCCCACTGCAGGTCCATGAGAGCCCCTGGAAGGCAGCCCACTTGGGCTTTATGACTCATTGGTTAAAGCATTGAAAGGCATCCTGGATCAGAGCCTGGGCCCTTCTGGCTAGTCCCTCCCTATCACAGGATGTTACATTTCCAGCACATTCTATGGTTTTTCTTGACAATTGTAGGCAGGAATGGTGGAAGAGCTGGGTCTGTCCAAGGCCACCCATAACTTTACTGTAGCTACCCATTGGACTTTTGTTACATTTCATCATCTTTACATTTTTAAACCATCATATTATTTCAGACTTTTGACTAATGCAAGTTTTATTATTAGTTGCTGCTTACAAAAATCATTTCACATTTCTCTATCCCATATTATTTTTTACTTGTTTGTTTTTTTACCAGTTTGTTCGTTGAGATATTGTTGCATAACTGTAAATAAAAATTTACTTTTCTCTTTTTGTCTTTTCTAGTGGACAGTTTCATAAAGCAAAGCATGAATGGGAGAGTCTACTGCCAATACTTGTTCAACATCTGCAATCAAATGGACTTCCTTAATTTAATTTCTTCTCTTTGAATACATGAAAAGTCAAACTTTGTCATATTAGTACCCTGTAACTGCAGTCCTAAGTCTATCCTGATATTTTGGAAAAGCTTGATTTTCAAGTTTAGAAAATGTTCAGACCTTTCATTAAATTTTTATTTTCCTACATATGCTTTTCTACAGGAAATGAGTGATTTGCTATTTTTTATAGTTAAAGTATGGATCTAAGGCTGGGGTTATAGCTTAGTGGTAGAGAGCTTGCTTAGTATGCACAAGGTGCTGG
The DNA here is from genome assembly GCA_004027655.1 of Graphiurus murinus. Taxonomy (NCBI): domain Eukaryota; kingdom Metazoa; phylum Chordata; class Mammalia; order Rodentia; family Gliridae; genus Graphiurus; species Graphiurus murinus. The sequence goes on along the minus strand of PVLC010046233.1, from coordinate 7,659 downwards.
GTTCAATCCCTAGCACCTCAAAAATATGTCTGTGTATATAGATCTAAGTGGTATATGTACATAACACGTAAAAATCCTGCATAGATCTCCAATGTTGAAATTTGTGACTATATTCCCCTCCTTTATAAAATGATTTAGCTACTTATAATTGTGCTGCATAGTATTATATCTGTTTTTTATGTGTCTGAAGACTTTTGCTTAAACTTACGGACTTAGTGCCTTTAAAATGATTATCAGGGAAAATCTTGAAAATTCATTTGAAGGGCTTATGTGAAGGAATGTTATAAATTTTTATAAATTGTTTAGTAATTAATATTTGTAGGCATATATTGAAATTCTCTTAATTTATTTTCCATTTCTATAGCTTGCAAAATTAACATTGTGTTTTACATTATAATTTTTTTTTGTTTACTGAATTTAAAATTATATATTAGTAGTACCATCAGAGGGCAGTGATGTACTATTGTATAGTATTGGATTCAGCTCTATATTTATATATTAATTCAGTTAAACAGTGAACATGGATGGATTATAATGAGTGCAATATATTTGCCCAAATTTCATAAGCATTTGTATTCTTTTGTATTTACTATGGAATAATTATAAGATTTATACAGCTTTGAAATTGCTAAAGCAAACATGAATGTAAGAAAGAGAGACGTATAGGCACTGTGTTTAAAGCAATTCTACTTCAAACATAAAATAATATTAGGAGGTAATGCCACATGATGCATAGACATAAAATTATTAGATTTGTATTCGTTAGGAACATGAGTTTTATAGCATTTTGTTTCTTTTTTAATTAATAGTAAGCTCAAATAGAACAATTGCTATTAGCTACAATGGATGCTAACTCTTTTGAATGTCAAGGCCACATACCTGAGCCCATATTAGAATTTCTAGATACTGAATGCCAATAGGGGCTGTAAATTAAATAGACCAGCCCACTTAATTTATGAAAAGGAAACTGAGCCAGTGTCTCACTCATCTTTCTGACAAGGCTTTTACTACAATATGTTGTAAGTCTTAATTTTCAAGAGTTTGAACTATCATATAGATTTCTTAACTCCTTGTGGAAAAATGAGTTTTTTTATTGTATGAAATATTCTATGAATAGCTAGTCAAGACATAGAGTTCAGCTCAGTTTTCTTTGTTCTTTAAGGGATCAGTGACATCATTTTTGTTCATAAAGGATATTGAAATCATTAAATTGCATATTAGAAATAAAATGTTTGACTCTAGTATGATAATTTCTCCAATACATAAAGTAAACAAAATTTATTAATAGCTGAATGGCTATAGAACCACAGCATATCATCCTTGAACTGTGTAGAGCCTTCCTTCTATGTTAATTTAGCAAAAATAATTGTCTCTTTGTTACATCTTAAGGAATTAGAACTTGGATTATGTAAACAAGTTTTACTTCCAGGGGATAATGCCTTATTTCTAACAGCAATTTATGCCAAAAAAGCATGTGTAGTTACTGTTGAATCATGAGTGATATGTAGGTGTATTGCTTCCTGGGGAAAACAGGATATGCTGCTCCTACCAACCATGTCCTGCATCCGAGGATGGCTGTGATTAACTTTCCTTGGGCCCACATGCTTTGTAGACGCTAAGCAGTGGTGCTCAATCACTAAGAATATTGTTAGAAAGACAATGGGGAGCCTAGACACCTGGGAAGAAGCTAGTAAATGACTGCTAAAAAAACCCCATATACATCCACACATTTTCCTCAGAAAGTTATGAATCTGTTTCTATGAAAACCTTAAGTTGGAATAAATTTCCCCTACTTTATAAGTTAAATAATATAACATTCTAATATTTAATATGTCAACCAAAGCTCTTATTCAAATTACAAAAATATAACTGATGCGGTGAGATGTGTATAGGTAGCACTCATGTTGAGATGTAAAATGCTTAAGCCACATCTTAGTTCTAATCATCGTAGTATTAATATGGCTGATAATAAAGTGCTATATATTATTACATAATTCCTTTGTGACGCATTGCATACTTTTTAAATTTCTATGTGTGATTCTATTATTTGACTAACTGTATTAGGAATGTGATTTAGCAATTTTACCAAATTTATTTGTTAATATTCTGTATCACGTTGGAGGATATAAATATACATTTTACTATATAAAATGGGCTTTTGCCATCCCTGTTTAACAAGCTTTATCTTGACTATGTCTTAATTAGAACTTAGGTTGGTGGTTAAGAACACTTTCATCTCTGGCATTAACAACAGCAAACAAAATATTGGCTGTTGGATGTGTTCATATAGTCTCTGGATTTATAGGTTGGTATATTTCTTGTGATGTAAAGGAGAAATGATGTTATTAATCTGAATTTTTTAGAGAAATGATATATGAGTCTATAATGCACCAATAAAAGCATAAAAATAAAAAATGGTAAATCTATAAGTCTAAGGATTCGTTCTATAGATATCTTAAAGCAATCAAAATTTATATTTAATAATAATATAATAATAAATGCTCTAGCACCCTTGGTCATGCAGGAGAATTGACATAAGCTTTGAGTTTTCCTTTTTTTCCAAAAGTTTGACTTATTTTCACTGATACTTATGTTCTTAGAAGATAAAAAATTTATTTTGTCAGTTTTGAATAATTATTTCTGCATAAGTAGATCAGCAAGACACAAATAGGCATACAGATATGCCTATCCATCTGCATTGAGATTTAAGGTATATTTCTTTTAACATCTTCTCCAGGAAAATATCTCAAGTATAGTGATTGAGGACTTTTTCTTTGATTTTCTAAAAAACCCTGACACAGGCATTTGTGTGTATAACAGGCTTTGAAGAAGTTCTGTTTTGATGCTGAAGTGTGTGTTTGAACAATTCAGATACTTTGAATTTAACAGAAGACTTGCCTGTTTATTATGCTATTCTCCCTCTTCTGGGTATTCTTCATCTTAGAGATATTACCTCAGAATTCTACCACTATGGTTTAAGAACTGAATATACATAAATACCTTAACCTGGATATAATTTTCTTATATCCTGAATTACATTGATTATTTTTATATCACCATACTTGTGCTGAGTTTTGAGTTAGTTCTGTAGAGTCATCCAGTATTTTAGGAAGTAAGGAACATTGGGATTGTCTTTTCATTGACACAATGTGGGCATTACACCTTAGATAATTTTTATTATCAAGTTCTCTTTTTTTAGGTACATTGATAGCCAGGGTTTCTACTCATTCACCCTGCATCTACCCTTTTGGCTTTAACAAAATCTCTAGACAAGACAGCAGAAGGTTCCTATAATTAATTTTCTAGCAGTCCAAAATGAGTACCTCCCAGAGTTTCTGAAATCATTTCTTGGGTGTCAATGATTCAATCAACTTTTGCCATCTATTCTCTAGGGACTATATAGGATTTTGCCTCTCCAGCACTAGAAGAAATAATATGTCAGAAGTGAGTCATGTAACAACTTTAAAACCAGCCTTGTCTTCCCAGTGTATTGATAACTTTTCTGGCTGTGGTCTTTTCACTATTTACCTGGACTCTGGTTTTTGGATGTTTTCTCTTGGTTGTTCTCAAGCAGATTTCTATACTACTTATATTTTAATCCTTTATTTGTTTGTATAGAACACCTGGATCCATCACCCTTCCTTGGATCTTACATCCAGCTGAGAATGCCACTATTCACTAAGGAGTCAGTAAGAGCCATCTGCCTGTGATCATTTTCTTCTGCATACAGTCTCATTTTTCCACATCCCTTTTCAGTGCTGATCAGCTAGCAGCTAGACCCTAATGTCAGCCATGACAATGTTCTCAGTAAAGAGATTGTCTTTGATGTGCTATAGTCCTAGAAATCCTCCTCTACTCACAAGTACATTCATGCCCTAATTGCAGGAATCTGTGAAGATGCTATTTCACGTAACAAAGGAGATTTTGTAAATGTGGTCAAGTTATAATGGACTTAAGGAAGACTTATCAAGGTAGGCCAAATCAGATCACACTGATCCTTATAAGTTGAAGACTTTTCTAACCTGTGGTTAGAGAAAGATGTGAATAAAGAAGGATTAGAAAGATGCTATACTACTAGCTTTGAGTGTGGAGGAAGGGGGCCAGGAGCCAAGAAATATAAGCCACTTTTGTAAGGCAGAAAAGCCAAGGAAAAAAAGATTCTCTCTAGCATCTTCAGAAAGGAAAGCATCTCCATAATGCTTTGATTTTAGCCCAATGAGGCCATGTTGGATTTCTGTCAACAGAGCTATTAGATAACAACTAGGGCAACCAAGATTAATATCATTTTTGTTAGGCTATACTTATTTGGGGAACTAAATTAGTGGAATTAACTTTTATTTAATAATAATATATTAAATTTTATATTAAGACTAATAATAATATAATATTGATATTAATAATATTAATAAGACTATGGGAAAAGTCTAAGCATAGGAGAATCCAGTTTTGATGGAAAAATTCTAGCTATTCAGAGAAATTTAGTGATAATGTTAGTTTGGTAAAATAATGATTAAATCACTCAGTGTTATATTTTAAGAGATATTAGAAGTATTGCTATTGCCAAGATGATTGTAACTTCTTCAAGAACTATAGGTTTTATTCATTTACTATTTGTTTTTAAGTTGCACTGACATCCTCCCCCCCCGAATGATTACCATCACTTCCAGCACCTAGCAAATCACAACATGCCTGTTGTTTAAAAATTTCCCAATTACCAGGCTGTGTGTGTTTCACTACATTGGACATGTGACAAACACATTCCTCCTCCCTGAGTTTTGGAGCAAGAAAGTTAAATGTTTTTCTTGCTGTTGAAAAATGAAAAATGATGAGAACAAACACCACCACCACTTGCCTTCCCAATGTGAGAAGGTTCTGGACAGCCATCATTTGACTCTCCCAGTAACTCTCAGGGAAATAAGTCAATTGAAATTTAACTTTATTTTAAGTTGAAATATTGACATAAAGACAACACTTTTAAAAGTTATCTTTTTAATTCTTGAATCAGTGAGGACAATATTTTGCTGTTTATCGGTATAAAACAGCCCTGTCCTAGATATACAAGGGTATACATAAGTCTGTAACATCATTACAATGAACTTACTTTACTAGACAGCATAGCAAAGTAGGATTAACTAAAGATATATTTTAATAAGAAACTGCTTTAAAATAACACAAAGTGAACATTTGACTGTACAATTCAACTCATCAAAATATAAATGTATGTCAGCTTATGTGTGTGAATTATGCTACGTCATTCTGAACACAGCCATGTGCTTAGCAATGTGTGAAATCACAAGCTACTCTCTAAGGGGGTGTATTGAAAACTTTCAAAAGTACCCCAGATATTTGGTCAGAAATAAGAAATAAACTTTAAGGCAACCTTCCAAGTAAATGTAAACTTTTCTGAAGTGGCCTTTCCAGTAAAGCATTACTGTTGTGAATACTCTGTACTTATATGTAGTGCTTTTGGATATTTTTTAGTAGCACATAATCACATTATCACTTTTTTTAAAAAAATAGCTTAAAAATCCTGCAATTATAAAAATGTCTGGGGTGCTTTTACTCATAAACATACAGCAGGCACTTTCTGTTGATTTATCTGCAAATCCTAAATATTTTCTCCTAATAGAACAGTTTTTATTTTTAGCATTTCTAGCTAGAATTGTGTTCCTAATATTGGTTGTTTTCTAAATACTAGGCTTATGTGTTGAGAAATAATAATTTGCCTACAATTTGTCTAATTTAAATAAGTTTAGAATTTCTTTTACCAGGTCATTTTCTACAGAAGCATTAAAAATAAATAGTGCTACTCTTTGAACACTTTTAGGGATGATGACATTTTCCTTTCTGTTGCACCTTTTTCCAAAGTAGTTTTCAGAGCCTGTGAACTAAACTGACTATGCTGGAGATGTGGAGATAGGCCATTGTGAGAATCCCCTTGTGGTGACCAATTACTTTCATTTAATCTCCTTCTTAGCCTTATAATTGGCAGAGACCACCAGATAATTGTCTGGATTCATGTCCTTAAGGGTTGGAGATTTGCTCTGGATGGGGGATGTTTTGCCATCCACACGGGAGATCTGCAGCATTCGGCAAGGGTCGTGTTTCAACAAATACCCTGCAAAAGTCTCCCATCCTCCTCCCACACGGACCATGACATGCTTGTTGTGCAGCATCTGAAATGAAAGAAGAGCAAAAATGTAAATTCCGAGAATTCTTAGAGCATCTTGAATCAACTCACAGTGAAATTGCTGCTTTCTGTTTGTCTTGTATTCCACACACTCCATTGTTTTTCTACTTGGTGCACAGTGCCTGAGTTTGCATATGATTTATGAAAGAAGCCTTGTTTTTCCCATGGAAGTGGAACTCGGGTAAACATCCCCAGCATACCACTTTGCCTGTGGGACCCAGCTGCTCTGCATGATTCTTTTATTCAATATGCATGGAGGCTTCTCTCTCTGATACCTGATACTCTGTTATAGCTCTCATCACCACCTCTAGTTCCTGCCTATTTCCGCAAATGAGTGCCTCGTTCTCCCCGCTGGGCTATATCCCTATCAACTAGAATGTAAAAGACGATGGAAATGTTTGCAATTGAATTATAATGTTAGCAATCACATACATATTTGATACAAAACATAATTGAAAATACATTTGGAAAAAATGAAATCTTATCCAGTCATTGAGCCCTTCAAGGCAAGGTGTTTTTGAATAAACATTTATGTTTCCCATTACTCTTATTCTTCCTAATTACTTCAGAATACATAGTACAAATCAAACAGAAAACTTACCTCCAGGCTCAGGAGTGATCTAGTGCTCTAGGTTAGCAAGACTGTAGGTTTAAAAGGTGAAGAACACATGATTCTTTCTGTCTAGTAAGAACGGAGTTGTGGAGATTTGGCAAGGAAAACCAAATAATTTGACCTTGGTTTCTTCATATATCATCAAATTTAAGGAGAGGCATTTTGCAGTCCCAAAGACCCTCTCCTGCTGCAATACTATGGATACACACCTGCAGTACAATTAGGGGAAGGAAGGGCTGTCCTCAAGAGAGGACACAGGAAATGCTCTTTCATTGTAGAGCCTTTAGTCTTTGAATTCCTCTCACTTTATGTCACCTTGAGATCTGAACTGTTTCGACTCCCACCCAGTGCAGGGTGACCTGTACTTATAGCACTTTCCTTTAGGATTTGAGAATCTGAAGAAAGATTTGGACCCTCTTATTCTATGCATGTATCTACAAAATTTTGCATGTGTGATTAAGGGTTTTATAGAATCTTATGAGTCAATCTATGACCTCAGACTAAGCCCTGATTTATGTGGTCGACATGTTTTGTTTTGTTTTTCAAATCAAGTATTGTGCAAATTAGGAAAATGTGATGAATAGCAATAATTAAAATTATTAGACTCACAGAATTAAAGGTAACTATATGTTATTCTCATTTCACATTATAATTTTATAATAGAAGGAACCTTAGGAAATATCTTCTAGCTGGAATTCTTCAAATTTATTTTAGTGTTAGAATTTATCCACTAAATAAAGTCTCAAGAGTCCCTAAAATATAAAGAAGGTTAAAAGAATTAAGATTTAGCTTGCAACCACTTCATTTCTCCTGGTCTAGCCCTGGGTACTGTGTTCTTGTTTTACAGATGAAGATG
>PVLC010046232.1:0-11490 GCA_004027655.1 Graphiurus murinus | reverse complement strand
ATAGTCATGCTGGCAATTCAGATATGACAAAGAGAACCCATAAAATGCTTCCTTTAAGTGAAAATATGAAAGTTCTCAACTTAATAAGGAAAGAAAAAATAGTATGCCAAGATGGCTAAAATCTATGGTACCAAAAGAGACATTGTATGTGTGAGAAATCACTTTCATATAACTTTTATTATAGTATATTGTGATAATTCTTCTATTTCATTTTTAGTTTTTGTTAATGCTTTACTATGCCTATTTGTAAATTAAACCTTGTCCTGAATATGTATATATAGGAAAAATGTTGAATATAGGATTAGTAATATCCATGGTTTGATCCATCCATTGGGGATCTTGAAGTGTATTCCCTGAGAATAAGGAAGGATTAGTATATTGGGAAATAAATAATTTTAGACAAAATGAAAATAAAGGTGTTATTTTAAAAGCTTTAGAATAAGCATGGCTAGAGTTATCAAAGATATTATATGTGTATGTATACATATAGAAATAAATATAGTATCTATATATAGATATATAGTATCTATATAGGTATATAGTAGTATCATTCCAAAGAAACAAGAAATTATGCAAAAATTTTTAACTCACTAGACTGGATAAACTCTAATTTGGAATAACCAAAATAATATGAATGGATTAAAGTGTCATATTGGGGAATTAACCCAGAATATAGCAGAGAGATAAGCTGAAAAAATTTGAAAGTTCAGTTAAGGAATATGGAGATAGACTGATGTGGAGATAGGTGTGAAGGAATTGAATGAATGCTCACTCATACACATGGGTGAGGAATCCCAGAGGAAGAGAATAGAGGGGAAGGCAGAAGCAACAAGCAGCGAGCTAAAATCGGAGTATTTTCTGAGTTGATGAAAGACATCGGTTGTCAGATGGAAAACATATTCTAGATAAATAAAATTAGATGCAAAATGAAACACATTATAATAAAATAGCAAAACACAATGACAGTCTTAAAAATGTACCAGGGAGAAAAGAAAATATCCTAATTATTACATTATTATTATTGTCACATTATTATCAGTAAATACCAAAAGAAATAAAATTATATTGTTAAGATCTTTAGGGAAGAATTGATCTCACCAGGATTTTTTGTTTGTTTTGGTACTGGAGATTGAACCCAGGAGTGTTCTAGCTCCAACTTACACCCTGCACCTAACAAATACAATAAATATGTATTCAAGTATACATAGAATATTTCCATATACTTATAGCATACTAAGCCACAAAGGAAGACCTGCTAAATTTCAATGAATCAGATGTATATAGACTGTGACTTTTTAGCATAATATAAATTAAAAATTAATAAAAATTATACATATGTATATAATACACATACACACACATACATACATACATATAACACATATGCCAAAAATTTTATTCTCTTCTTTTAGGGGGGAACCAGAAATTGAACCCAGGGGCATTTTATCTCTGACCTACACTCCCAGCTCTTTTTAATTTTTATGTTGTTTGGGGTCTCACTAAGTTGCTGAGTTTCTCCCTATGCAAAAATTGTATTCTTAAGTTACACATGAACCAAAGACACAATCACAGTGAATTGATCGGCAAACAACCAGAAAAATAGGAGATTCCAAGATTTTTGGGAAACATCCAAAATATATTTTTTGCGTGTGTGTGACAGAAAAGATTAACATGAGAAACTATTAGAGTAGAAAGTGTTACACACTAATATTTCCAGCCCTTCTTCTGGTCATGCAGTATGATTGCACACTATATCTGTTCCCTTGAAGTTCTGTGTTGTCACAGGACTCGTTTTGGTCAATAAAGTGTGGATGGAAGGCATTTTGCTTCTTGGAGGCAGGAACTGCATGGGCTAAAACACAGTTGGCCAGATTCTTTTTTCTTACCTTGGCAAATTCAGAAGCTTGGAGATGGAGTGAGCCTCCCCTGACCAATGCTTCTGAGCAAGGAAGACGGTCTTCCAACTCCTTCATCCCTGCCACCTCTGATTTTTGTCAGGTCAGTCACTTAAGGAACTTACTGACACCGTCCCATTTTCAAGTTGGCTTCTGCAGTTGTTCTCTGAACCTCTGTCTCTTACAAACTGAATTATTTTAGTTTTTCCTCTTTGGAGCTACATTTGCCATCTGTCAGCTTAATCACCTAATGAGTCCAGGCTTTTATTTATTTATTTATTTATTTATTTATTTATTTTTGCGGTACTGGGGATTGAACTCAGGGGCATTCTACCTCTGAGCTATACCCCCAGCCCTATTTTTTATTCTTTATTTTGAAACCGAGTCTCACTAAGTTGCGGAGTGCCTCACTAGGTAGCTGAGGCTGGCCGCGAACCCGGATCCTCCGGACTCAGCCTCCTGAATGCTGGGATTACAAGCGTGCGCCACCACGCCCGGCTCGAGTCCAGGCTTTTAAAAGTATGTTTTGTTGTTTGTTGTCTTTGCTGCCTCTAGTTTCCTAGTAGCATCTGTGAGCTTTCAGACATTGTTGTCCATGTGCTAATAAATGTTGCTTACAAATGCCATCAAATTAAGTCCTGAGTCTGAAAACAGAGGCTTTACACTGGTTACAAAGCTGGAAAACTGTCCTAATAACTAATTCTCCCTTTTCCCACCCATTTGAGCATTCTGTAGTTAGGAGAGCCATTCATGTTTGGATGTTTTTGCATTTTGATTTGGTGAAGGCAACCATAGCTTTCATAAAACTTTGAATGGCAATTAATACATATCTGAAAGTAAACCATTTCTAAAGATAAAATGTAAGAACATAAGTCATAAGTCTCTTAAGGGTGGGGATCCATTCTGAGAAATGTGTCGTTAATTGATTTTATCATTGTGAGACCGAGTGAATTTACAAAGACTAAGATGACTAAGACATCACCAGGGGAAATAATCAATCCAATGGGACCACTGTTGTATATGTGGTCCATAGAAGACTGAAAACGTCATTATGTGGTGGACGACTGTATCTGTAATCATGAAGAGACAATCCTTCTGTGACAGGATAATAATCACTGTCTCTGTGAAGGATCTGGGATGATCCTAGATTGTAGTTGAAATACAGGTCATCCCTTTATGATGTAATTATTATTCTTTTCAGAAAATTATGTGTATAGGCCATGCACACTCACTGAAGGTTTGTTTTGAACAAACTTGTGGCAACTTCGAGACTGACACACGACTTCTAAAATGTGATGCTTTGGCAAAGAATGGCGCACTCCCATCTGTGGTCTGTGTGCTGCTTTCCATGAAATTTACTTGGATTCCAAGAGACACGTCCCTGTGACTGCTCCAGTGCCTTGAAGGAAAGTGAAGGACCTGCGGTCACAGGAGAGCTTGTTGCCTGGCCATGTCCCATGGACTTCCAAATCATTTCTGACTTTGGGTTTTAACACTTTTTATGTTTGCAATTTCTTTTTCTTTCTTTCTTTTTGTAAAGGGATTTTATATATATAAAAAAAACCCTGTAAATTATCAAAGAAAACTAACTTTTGAATTAAAGAAAGAAAGCTAACACACTGACTTTTATGAGAGAAACATTTGAAAAATGGGAGAAAATAAGTTGCTCTTGATATAGTTCAAGGATTCTAGAGTAGCTAGGTGGTGTGATGGTAGTCTAAATGACAAATGTTCTTTCTAGAAAGAAAAATCACACTATATTAATCTCTTGTGAAGTTAAATTTTGAAAAAAAATTAAAAAATTAAAGGTTCATTTATGTATGTATATATTGTTACTGGGGATCGATCCAGGGACATTCTACCTCTGAGCCACACCAGCCCTATTTTATTTTTTATTTTGAAGCAGGGTCTCACTAAGTTGCTGAGGCTGGCTTTGACCTGCGATTGTTCTGTTTCCGCCTCTCAAGTCCTGGGATCACAGGTATGTGCCACCTTGTCTGGCAAAAATACTTTTAAATATGATGTTATTTTTCAAGCTTTAGTAATCTTAGCACTTATTTTCCTGAAGAGCAAACCTTGTTAAAATATCTCTATTTGCTTTAGGTAAAAATGTTTTTTCATTTTGAAAAAGGTTACTGAAAAGAAAAAAAAAATTGTTTGTTTTTAAACTTTTGAATTTTAAAACACTTCCCAAGCCAGAATGAGATCTCTTCAGGCCTGACATAGACAGTGACATTGTTTCTTTTGAGTATTTTGAAGAGTGGTATTGACATTTGAAGAATCCCAGTGGCTAGAAATGCAGAACAGCGAAGTGGTAATTTGTGCTTTTTTGGTCATCTGCTCAGAAATAAGCATTGAATGAAAAGCCATTGTACTGTCACAAATGTTGTGCCAGCACAGGCAACTTTGTTGATCTTGGAAGCTCACTGTTTTCTAATCTGTGTTGGTGACCTTTCAAGTTCTAGTCATATTTTCTTTCAATGAATTACACTTTGTTTCAGGGCATCCCCCAACAGATTTTGCATTAGTCAGTGGCTTTTATTTATAAGCCACAGAGACCAAAGCGGGGTACTCTACGAGGTGCTGCCCAAGACTTGAAAAGAGATACTACAGTTTAAGAGCTTGGATTCCCATCTCAGACTGCCTAGCTTTGAACCCTAACTCTTATCACTTACTGGCTAGTAACTTGGGGGCAGATTGACCTCACCGTGTCTCCGTTTCCTTGCTTATAAAATAGGAATAATAACTACCTCAAAGGGGTGTTTAATAATCAAGTAAGTCATCGTATGTAAAGAGCTTAGAGTAAATCCTGGTTATTTAGTAAGCACCAATAGCTACTCTTAAGAAATACTGTAGAAAGTTTCTTTCTAGTGGTAGTGATAGATGTGTGAGTTATTCATAAAAAAGAAAGCAAACTGACCACAGAGGAAATAGCATTAGGAATTAGAGCTTGGTGCTGTTTCCTAGTTCTATTGTTGTTTTGATATACCGTATATTCTGACTGATACTTGAATATCACAATACTTGCCCTACAGGTTCACAGCTGGATGAGGAGAAGCAAATGAAATAATGTCACTTTCCACATGCAGTTGTCTCCAAATTTTTAGCCAAAATTGTTCCTTCTTGGCCCCCCTCTATACTGTTGATTTATGTTTTCATTCTGATCCACTAAGTCTTGTACTAGTTGTTTATGTGCTTCTTTCTCCAATTAGATAAGGTCTTGGTAGAGACATAGTCTTACTTTTAAAAATCATATAGCAATGTGACTGGAACATAATGGGCATGTAATAAGTATTTATTAGAAGGGCTCTTACGTGTATAGCTTGCCAAATAAACACAATCATTATTATTATTACTATTACTGTTATTATGACTCCTACTATATGGGACTTTACGGGGTATAATTATGTGGAAATTATACCCTAGAAAGCATGGAAATGAGCAGCCAGTGTTGGGTGAGGTGAGAAAGGTTCAGTCCACACAGGGACTGTTCTTATCAATTCTGGCTTTATATATTCTTGTTTTCTCTATGCATTATCCTCTTACATTATAATATACCACATCAGATGTAGCAAGTTTTTTTTTTTTTTTCAGTTTTATTTGGGTCAGATGTAAAATAATCGATTATCATGAGGTCTGCAAAAAGCCTTTTAATCTTCCCTTGTAGCTACTATACGATAAATGAAGTTTATGAAAACGACTAATTAGGTTCTTGTCTAAAGTCCAGCTACAACTTGGTGATTTATTGATTTATTTATTTAATGGTACTGAATCCAGGGCATTCTATCTCTGAGCTACACCCCAAACCCTTTTCATTTTTGAAACAGGGCCTCACTAGGTTGCTAAGAGTCTCCCTCTGTTGCTGAGACTGGTCTTGAACCTGTGATCCTCCTATCTTAGCCTCCCAAGTACTGGGATTACAGGCATATACCATGATACCCAGTTTATTCATCAGTCTTTTTTTTTTTTTTTTTAACATTTCAATCTTTCTTTGACATGTGCTAGACACCATGTGAGGCATTGTGGGACCACAGGGGTAGAAGAACTGGCAATATTAAATTCTAGACTGTGCAAATAAGACTCTCCATTAAGAGGCATAAGAATCATCCCAACACTGTAGTCTGAATCAACTGGAAAACACCATTGGAGATCCTTGATCTTAGTGTCATGCATAGGTGGTTTCCCTTTTCTCGGGGTAATTGAATCTATAATCTTGAATAAATGTAGTGCTCATAGTAGGGAGTATCAGCTGCATTGATTGAAAGTCTACATTCACAACATAGGGGGCTGACTCTAGGAGGAATTTTACTCTAAGGTAAGAGGTAAGGAAGGCATGATTGAGCCATTAGTAACTGCTGGGGACTGCAATCTGACTAAACTTGGGCAAGAAGCCTAGCTCATCCGTAAAAGGAGGATAACAACAGGCTGTTCTTGATTTCTTTGGAGAAGTATATTTATATATTCAAGAAGAAACTATGCTGCTTTTGTAGTTCTGTTCAGCTGGATCAAAGATCAAACTGGTAATTGATATCTATTAGATACTATTAGAGATATATGTGGAAAACACTAATTAAAATAAGTTTACTTTTTAAAGTTCACTAGAGTGACCTTGATGTAATTCTAAAGTATATTGGAAAAATATGCATTTCTTTCCCTGGTTTTGACTATATGATATATAGATAATTCTCGTTACTTTATAATGTTTCAATTGTATCTTTGATGCATAAAGTTTTTAATGAGGCATGCATTTTATTCTTCTTTGCAAACCTCTGAAATCATATTATTCTTTTATTTAAAATAAAAAAAATTAAATGGAGCAACTATGCATGTAATTTCTTTCAAAGCACACAGCTTAAGATTTGCATCAAAATAAAAAATCAAGACTGCTTAATTAAAACCTTGACACCATCAACCTCCTTAATTATGTGTTAAAAGGACTGGCATCCTGGGGATACCAACGTAAGAGCAGTGGGCATGTTGAGTGTCTTTGGTATGTGTACATACACAATTCTCTGAAGGGAAAGAAAGAGGACTTTAACAGAAAATAATGACTTAATATTTCTCTGAACATGAATTACTTCACACTTCCAAAGCAGGAACAGGGCAAATTCATCTCTTCAGAAGACTAATGCAGAATAGAAATTAAAACAGAACGTTTCCCCTCTTTTCTGTGTTTACCTTTCACTGAGTGCTTTCTTTTCAAACAAGAGAGATTTTTAATAATAATTGTTACTTGGAAAACACAATTCTACAGCTTGACTTCTGGCTGCTTGGATGGATTCTATAGACCATACTGGGTAAACGGGGGAGGAGAGGGCTGCTTCTCCACCCCCCCCCTTTTTCCACAGGGTATAAATTTTGCAGTGAAATGACTGCTTTTCTTTACATCTTAATTCTTATTGTCTTCAGTATTATGTGCCTATTCCAGTTTCTTTCACTAATGTGGAACCTAGCAGCTCTTTGTTCTCATTGTGTCTGTCGTCTCCCTTTCTTTGTGTTGCAGGGATACTGCTACCCGCATCTGCCACTGAGCATGCGGGAAAAATCCTTCAATAGATTCTTTAGGACTTTCAGTAGTAGTATTATTCCACTTCTCCAGGTTTTAGTAATAACCAACACATTGGAAGAAAGATAAAAGGAAACTTGGACAGGTGATGGGAGACACAGGTGGTTTGGTGGTAGGCTAGCAAGCTGGGACAGCAGGTAGGGGAGATTCAAGGTAGATACTAATTTTATGAAAGCTTTCACCAAGTAAGTTAAGGGCAGAACACCTGCCTTCACACCCACAAAAGCTGGAGATGTAGATTGGCAACTGAGAAGACATGATTGTTTCTCAGCAGAAAGCGCAGAGCCAAATCAAAAGCTACTAGATACAATGTGGTAGCAGTTCCAGAGGAATGAGTACATTGTCACAAAGACTGGGATGTTCAGTCCCTGCGCAAAGACCTTCACCAGTGTATGATCTGAGGATGGGAGAACTAGTGATGGGAACTTTTCCCATAATAAATACCAGGCTTTTCTCTGGTTGTGTTAAACAGTCAAAATTCGAAGGCAATGTCATTCTATTGCTTGAAAGGCCTATTGTTAAATACAACAACTACAAAAATCAAATTTGCCCATGGTTTCCAAAAGGTAAGAAATAGGTGTGTAGGTGAGACTAACGTGGACTAGTTTTTTTTTTGACCCCAACAAGTCTGATTTTAATACTTGTAAATTATTTAACAGATAGAGCTACAGAGTTTTGTTCCTATTTCTTTCTTTCTTTTTTTTTTTTTTTGCAGTACTGAGGATTGAACTCAGGGGCATTCTACCTCCGAGCTACACCCCCAGCCCTATTTTTTATTCTTTATTTTGAAACGGGGTCTCACTAAGTTGCTGAGTGCCTCACTAGGTAGCTGAGGCTGTCCTCGAACCCAGATGCTCTGGTCTCAGCCTCCCAAATGCTGGGATTACAAGCGTGTGCCACCACGCCCGGCATTCCTATTTCTTCCTCTAACGATTTTTGCCTGTTTAGTTCACCGTTTGGATGGCCAGCTCTTAGAATGGAGTCTGGCATAGAGTAGCTGCTTAAAGATCTTTGGTCTAATGCATGTATGAATAGAGTATGAAAAAAGGAACTCTCGCTTTATGGTGACAAACAGTAGTAATAGTTCAAAACTTGACTATCTTAGAATAAACTGAACATCTGACTCTTCAGCAAAGGAGCCTTCTCTCAGTGACAGGGGTTTCTTCTCTTTGGCCTGCTCTCTCTCCCATTCTTTTGTTTCTGTATTACCAAACACTGCATTAATAGCCTCTTCCCAAATCTTTTTGGCTCCAGGTGTCTGCTTTTTGGTTCTGGGGCCTTTTCCCACCCTTTCCGTTTTTCTGCAGGTTTCATTAGTTAGTGGATAACACACACTGTTGTTAAGCCCCACACAGCTATCAGTGGGAAGGGCGAAAACCTGAGGCCCCGCTCGGGGTACTTTCCTCTAGGGCAGGTTTCAGTGGTGGCTTTTAGGAACCCCGCCCCTGAGACCCGCCCGCGGCGCTTTCTCTACAGCAGCGGAAGTGCCCTTGGCGGGAAAGCTCAGGCCCAGCCCAAATCCAATCCAGCACCTGGGGTCAGGTGGCCTGGGCGGGGGCGGGGGCGGTGGTCCCCGGCGGCGGGGGGGGGGTCCGCCCTGCAGGCCCCGCCCCTTCGGGAGGGCCTCAGCCCCAGGCCCGCCCTCCGCCCCCGGCCCCGCCCTGCCCAGGGGCCGCGGCTAAAACCCGGAGCCGCCACGGCGCCCAGGGGACCGGAGGGCGCACTGAGCATGTGCAGAGCAGCTCGGTGGCGGCAGCCTCGGCCCGGGGCTGGGCCCGGGTGCTGATGCGAGCAGCAGGCTCGGCTTCAGTCCCAGCGTGGTCGGCTCCCCGGGTGGGGGCCGCGGCAGGAGAACCGTAGCGTCTTCGCAGACTCGGGAGCCGGGGCGGCGCCACGCACCCCCGGCGGCCGCGGCGCTCTCGGGGCCCACGATGATGGCGGAGCAGGTGAAATGCGCCTCGGCGGGGGGCGGCTCCGCAGCGGGCTCGGGGCCGGTGGTGAACGCCGAGCTGGAGGTGAAGAAGCTGCAGGAGCTGGTGCGCAAGCTGGAGAAGCAGAACGAGCAGCTGCGCAGCCGAGCGGCCAGCGCGGCCGCCGCCCCGCACCTGCTGCTGCTGCCGCCGCCGCCGCCCTCCGCGCCGCCCCCCGCCGGGGCCTGCAGCCCGCTGGGTCCGCGGAGCCCCCCGGCCAACGCCACGGCCTCGGGGGGCCTGGGGCTCGGGCTGGCGCTGGGCGCCGGGGGCGGCAGCGGGGGCGGCAGCCCCAGCCCCGCGTTCCCGGGGACCTACTGCCTGCCCAGCCCCGCGCCCTCCCTGCTCTGCAGCCTGGCGCAGCCCCCCGAGGCGCCCTTCGTCTACTTCAAGCCGGCGGCGGGCTTCTTCGGCCCGGGCAGCGGCGGGTCGGAGCCCGGGGGCGCGGGGACCCCGCCGGGGGATGCCACCGCGCCGCCCTCGCCGCCCCCCACGCTGCTGGACGAGGTGGAGCCCTTGGACCTGGAGAGCGTGGCCGCCTGGCGGGATGAGGACGACTACACCTGGTACTGATGAGCTCCGCTCTGTTCCCCCAGACCCGGGCCTCGGGGCCCCGGAAACCCGGCGGGAGGGGACGTGGGGAGGAAGGGCCACCTCGCGGGTGCGGTAACACCCCGATTCGCAGTCCCCCGACCCTGGGGCCTAGCGGGTGCCGAGCTGGGCCGTGTTGAGGGGGAGGCTTTTCAGGAAGGCAGAGACCTGTTTTCTGATAGCCCAGATTGGTCCCACACGGGATGAACTGGTCCCCTTCCATCTGCCTGCGTTCAGCTTTTTGCTGATTATTGGGTCCCAAGCTCCTCGTTAGTATTAACTGCAAAATCCATGTCATCTTGTCCATCTAACCTGGGCATTTTCTCCCAGATTTTGTGTGTGTGTGTGTGTGTGTGTGTGTGAGTGAGAGAGAGAGAGAGAGAGAGAGAGAGAGGAGATAGAGAGAAAGAGGATAGAGGTTGGCTGTGTCCCCTACTGTTACTGTTTTTTTCCCTTCCAAACGAACGCTGGACGGGATTTGCGGGCTGTCCCCTCTTAGCATCCGAGGCCGCCTAGTGATGGATCTCTTCTTAGAGATTCGTTCTTGCAGTTAAGTTCTGCAAGTGCAGCCCTCTTTCGTTGTATTGTCGTTGATGATCATTTCGGAGCCTGACTTGACGTTTTAAACATTCTGACCTCACTTGCTTTTCCATCAGAAATGTATCAAAAAATGAAGGCTTCTTAGGAATGGAGTGAGTGAGCAGGTTGAAGGCATTTTTACCAAGGAACTTTTTTTTTTTCTTTTAAAAAACTGTAGACTGAAGAAAAGTGGAATGAGAATTTACTTCCTGATTTTTTTTAACTTTTGAAGTTGGTTAACCAAAAACTTGAGGCTATCAACATTTAGTTGAAATCTGGTTATCTGTGTCTACTTTCCATGAATGAGTAGTTTTTGAAAAGGCAGGTATCTAATTATTTCTAAATTTTTTTTTTCTGCATGTTTACAGAGTCGTAGTCATTCAGTGACTTGACTTCTGGTTGGTTTTGTATGTTTTTTTGGGGGGTCAGTAGACATAAGTAGACCTAGGATATGATCAGATAAGGTGGAAGTTGGCATCATACAAGAGAAGCACCCAGCATTCACCTCTGTGGCAGATGCGTGAAGAATAATTGTAGTCCTTTTATCTTAGTTCCTCTTATCTAGAATCTATTTTTCCAAACTGTATTTTCCTCACTTTGCCTTCCTGTTGCATGATTGCACGGGAAGAAATTGGAGGTGGAGAACCTTACTGGCTTCCAATTGGGAACCACTGTGTTCCGTTTCCTTTATACTCTACTAACTGTAAACTACGTTAGTTGGTTTGATTCAAGAACTAAAATATAGAGAGAGCTATAATAAGCCTTTCGGAGGCAGATTCATCTTCCGCCTTAGCACTTTACTTTTGGCAGCTGTGTGGATAGCTCAACTAGTAAAAAGCAAACAATTCAACACTTTCTGGAACTTTACGTCATTTTTTTTTTTTTTTTT
>PVLC010046231.1:0-11489 GCA_004027655.1 Graphiurus murinus | reverse complement strand
GGTACTGGGGATTGAACTCAGGGGCGTTCTACCTCCGAGCTATACCCCCAGCCCTATTTTTTATTCTTTATTTTGAAACCAAGTCTCACTAAGTTGCGGAGTGCCTCACTAGGTAGCTGAGGCTGGCCGCGAACCCGGATCCTCTGGTCTCAGTCTCCCGAATGCTGGGATTACAAGCATGCGCCACCACGCCCAGCTGGCCATTTACTTTTAACCTTTTTTTCTGACCCAACATCCTCTTGATAAATTATGTAAATGCTCAGAATGCTAACAGAAACTTAGCACCTACCAACCCTAAAAAATGCGATAAAAGTATGAAACTTTTAGAAAAGATTTCCCCATCCCACTATAGACCACATAACTAATTCCCCTACCAGTGTATTTTTTAGATGTATTGATTTGTGACTTTCTTTGGCTGTAAAGGTTTATGTATCTCTTTCATGGCAAAACACATCACTCAGGGTAACTTTCATCTGTGTTCCTGAGGCACAGTCACTTATTTGGCTCAGAATAAACTATTTTCTTACTTCCCTTAAAACAACCTACAATTTTCCATTATAAGGATAAAATTGACAAGATCCGTAGTTCATTTAATACTAACATTCCAAATTTCAAGCTTCTCATAGCATCATTCCCCCCCCCCCTTCTTGGCTGCCTAATGAAATTGCCTGGAAATTTCATTTTTCTTCTTCTAAAGTTTCTTCAGGAGAAAAGGTCCAGTTTTTAAAGTACATGTTTAAAACCCTTAGGGTCCTCACTGGGTTACAGAATTAAAAAATATGCAAATTGGGTTGAAATCCAGTGTTAGAGATATTAAAAGACCTGTAGGAGATTATCCTAAACATAACTGAGAGGGCTTTAAGATTATGAAGAGGAACCGAAATAATTACAAGCTCACATAATGTAAAATCCAATTAAACTATTTGAAAAATTTTTTTTGTACTGGGGATTGATCCCAGTAGCATTCTACCTCCAGGTTACACCCCCAGCCCCATTTTATTTTTATTTTGAAACAGTGTCCAAATAGGCTGCTTGAAAGTCTCACTATTTGCCAAGGCTATCCTCGAACCGAGATCCTACCATTTCAGCCTCCAAGTACTGGGATTATAAGCATGTGCCACCATGCCTGGAAACTTTGGGCCTTAAGAGATAGCTATATGTCTTCCTCCTGATTCTATCACAGTGTGAAGTGAAAGAAAATGCAAATCTAGCATTTTAATTTCATGCAAGGTGTGGCTTTTTTTTTTTTTTAACAAAAATGCCTAAATTTAATACTATTAATTCTTAACACTTATTCAGAGGACAAGTAACCTATCATTACTTACACTAACATGAAATAATATATAAAACAAATGCTAATTATTTTAAAATAAAACTAATATTTTTCTTAATTGGTTCTTAGAAAACTCACACTATGTTGTAACTTATTCCACTTTCTTTAAAGCTTTACTTAGAAAATATGCTTAATTTCTCTGACAAATTCTTATCTGAGATTTTTTTCCCCAAAACAGTTTTTCCCAAAAACATTTCAAACACCCCCCCACCCCCAAATCTCATTGATCTTGGTAACTCAGACTAGTACAGCACTGAAGAAATTAGTTTAAAAAGTTTTCTGGAGCCGGGCGTGGTGGCGCACGCTTGTAATCCCAGCATTCGGGAGGCTGAGACCGGAGGATCCGGGTTCGCGGCCAGCCTCAGCTACCTAGTGAGGCACTCTGAAACTTAGTGAGACTCGGTTTCAAAATAAAGAATAAAAAATGGGGCTGAGGGTATAGCTCGGAGGTAGAATGCCCCTGAGTTCAATCCCCAGTACAACCAAAAAAAAAAAAAAAAAAAAAAAAAAAAAAAAAAAGTTTTCTGGAGATTTCTAGAAAAGTAATTCAGAGCAAGAAAGAATGTTAGCACCATTTCCATGTGTAGTTGTGTATGGTTTTGTTACCATAAATTCACAATATCGGCCACTCTGAGTTGTCTCCTTTGAAAGCTTACTTCTTCCTTTGTCCAGCATCCTGAATTTTAAAGAAAAGCCTCACTGAAATGAGTAAGAGGGTCACTGCTAAATAACGTTTCATATAGAACATATGTGATCTCCAAGTAACACCAGAATGTGCAATATCCCTCATTTCTTTAGTTTTGTGCATCAACTAACACAAAGCATGGAAGTTGCTGTAAGGTTTAACTTGTGGGAAAGTAATATGTCTGAAGAATTATAGCCCCAGGAGGTTAAGACCCATGTCAGGGTGCCAGGGGGAAAAAAAGGAGACATATGCCCTGGAGAATGAAGATGCTTCTCAGTATGTCATCTTCCTGCCCCTTGTTCCTCCTTTTGCACAAAAACCTGGGTTTCCTAAGATGGCGCTTTGAGGATAATAGCCCCTCTATCTTTTCATGGCTGCCCCCTTGAATAAGCCTTATTTCCTTCCCACCAACTCTTTTCTCCCGAGTATTAGCTTACAAGTTATAATCAGCCCAACGTGAGTTGGGTCCCAAATTTGGCGAGCCAGTCAGGAGATGGGTCCTCTGGGCAGCACAGCCCTCTGAAATCATTTTCAGTATTAGTAGATGCTGAAGTCAACCAAAAGATAAGTAAACCTTCACAATTGACTTGGAGCCTGAATTAATCATGAAGAATGCAATCCATGGGGGGGGGGGCCAGAAAAGATGAGTCAGGCCTCAAAAAAGACTCTTTTGTCAAGGGACCCATTTAAAATGGAATAAGGGGTTATCGCATTCTTAATTAGGGTAGTACTGCAAATAGGCTCAAATCAAGTCTTTTAAAAATTGTGTATAGGAGACCCTTCCTAGTCTCTATAGTAGACTTTTAAGTTAGAAAGTGAAGCTAGGGTTACAGTGTGTGCAACAGTTGGGTCAGATATTAGCTACCTGCATTAGTTTGTTCACTCAACAGATGAACCACCCCATTCCTTCCCTCCTCCAGAAACCAAAGAACTGGCTAAGTGGAAGGCATATATGATGTATATGATACCCAGAAATGCACCCTAGAAGAGGATCTTAAAGGTTCACATCCTTCAGCTTTGCATAATTTGCAAAGCAGGTTCAGACATTTACATTTCAAGGATCAGCATTTTGCAAGTCTCAAAGGGCTCCAGGCACCAGTTGTTACTGGAGCAAAACAAAGGTTGGCATCTTCTCTGGACCCCTTTTGGCTTAATAAACGTCAATAGTCTTTCTTCTGAGGTCCAATTCCTGCCTTCATTTGGGCTTTGAATGTGTAGTAGGTTTTAATAGCTGAAACCAATAATAGCGTAAACAAAATGGATTTTTTCTTACATATGCAAAAACAAAAAGGACATAACTAAGATAATTATGAGGATACCAATAGCTTACATAAATCTTGACTCTCTGGCAAAAGTGGTGAACAATAGAATTGCTTATGCCTGAGATGAACAGGGGATTGTATAATTGCTAACACATTTTGCCATTTCTAATACCTAGCCCCAAGTAAAAATGAGCATTGATAAAATTAGGCAATGGGCTGTCTCCAACAGACTTCAGAGCATCAAGCCCCTTTTATTTTGTGGTACTAGGGATTGAACCAAGGGGCATTGGACCTCCAAGCTACACCCTCAGCCCTTTTTTAAATTCTTATTTTGAAACAGGGTCTTGCTAGGTTGATGAGATTCTATTAGCTAAGGCTGTCCTAGAGAACCTGCAATCCTCCTGTCTCAGTCTCCCAAGTACTGGGATCACAGGCGTGTGCCACTATGGCCGACTTCAAACCTCTTATGTAAGAAGTTAGAAACTAGGTATCAAATGTATTTTCCTGTAAATGAGAAGGACCAGTAGAATAGTGGAACAGGGTGGTAGAAGGGAGAAAAGCAGGATTGAAGGGAATTGTTCAAATACTACCATGGCAATATATGAAGGTATTGCTACCAAGCTCACTGACATGTACAGGGAGGGAGGAGGGAGAGAGGAGGGGGCGTGGGGTGAGATGGAGAAGGACATACAGTGTTGTGCACCTGTATGTTTGTATCATTTTGAATCTTACTATAATGTATCTTGTAAGGCATTAATAAAAGTTAAAAATTAAATTTATTTCCATGGATGCCATCTGGGATTAGATCCATCCTTGAAGTAATTTTAAAATTAGGGGTTAACATTCCTAATAGTAATGGGAGCCTGCTTAGAGTTTTAAAGTATTATATGTAAAGAAATTATGCAGACTTTTAGATTAGTAGTCAAACCAATGCCTTTGACTGCCCCTCTTCTTAAAAAAAATGTAGTTCACCATATCAAAACCTTCCATTCAATAGATAACCCCACCTTTGCCCCAAAGAAGTAGACAAATGGAGCAGGAACTAGGCAGTGTGGCATAATTTCCCCCAGAAGCAGACCAGATGATTGCCAGTGAGGAATTCTAACAGTGGCCACTCCTTTGCAAGTTGTGCTTTGTAAGGTTGCTCCCTCTCCTTTTACCCGGCACTATTATAAATTCTATTAGGGAAGCCACACTGAAATGACTCAGATAGTGACTGCTAAATAATCTTTATATTTTCGGAACTCAGAACATCCATTGACCTTTGACATTAGGTTGTGCAACGCCCTTCCTCTTCCTCTCTAAAGCTGCACATTGCTGTGAGGTTTAACTTACTTGTGGGAAAGCATGCATTGATTGCAACGCGCCGGCCAGAGGGGAAAAGGAGCCACATTCCCTGGATGATGAAGACCTCGCTCAGCAAGCAGCCTCCCTGCCCAGTGCCCTCGGGTCCTTTCTCTCCCTATAAAAGCCTTTTGTGTAACTGAGCTCCAAGATGGACCTTTGAGGACAGCAGTCACTCCATCTTCTCAGAGCTGGCCCTTGAATGAACCTGATTTCCTTCCCACCAACTCTTATCACCCGAGTATTCGCTTTCAAGTGGTGAGCAGCCAGACCTGGGTCCAGTACAGTAACAATCCAGGTGATTAAAATTGACATGTAATTAATATTGACACCTGACTGTACGCATGTGTATTTATATGTATATCAAATTAAACGATTAAAATAATTGATGGAAAGAGAAGGCTGGTGAATCATAGAAATTAGGCTTAATAAACATATTTCATCTGGGGGTATGGTTTAAGATTTTTTGGGTGTGTGTGTGGTACTGGGGATTGAATCCAAGTGCAATTTGCCTCCAAGCTACATCCCCAGCCCTTTGTTTTGTTTTGGAACAGGGTCTTATTAGTTTGCTGAGAGTCTCACTGTGTTGCTGAGGCTGGCCATGAATCTGTGAGCCTCCTGTCTCAGCCTCCCAAAGACTGAGATTACAGGCATGTGCCACCACGCTCAGCTAGGGTGTTGTGTCCTGATTTATCTAAGATACTGCTAATTTTTCTTCTTTGGAGGTTTAACATGAGTTAATGAATCACAGGGGTACCAAAAGCAAGATGACACTCAGATTCCTCAGTGCTGATTTGACTGCTGAATGATGCTGGCACATCATTCTTGAAGGGACTAGAGGATACATAGGCCATATATGCCACCAGACATGGGACTGCCCTTACAAGGACAATTTGGTGGACACAGCTTCTGCCCAAGGTCTACAGAGGCCAGCAGCAGAAAAACAGACATAACCGTGAGACAAAAATACTGGGGACCTGGTGGAGATGGGGTGCAGGCAGGGGTGGTTAAAAGCTATAGTCCATTGACACACTAATGTTGAAAGGCATGCAGAAAGTAGCCAAAATATCATTTTACAAGCCTAAGCAAAACCTATTCTGGAGTGCCAATGTGGGAAGGAAGGGTTATAACACATGCACCATTCATACTCGACCTGCCTGGGGCTTCACTAAAAGCAACTGTGAGGTTTTCTTTCAAGCTGCTCATTCAGTGACATCACATAGTGGTCCCTTTAAATAGGATATTGTGAGAGCCAGGCGTGGTGGCGCACACTTGTATTCCTAGTACTGGGGAGGCTGAGACAGGAGGATCACAGGTTTATGGCCAGCCTCAGCTACTTAGTGAGGTCCTCCCAACTTAGTGACCCTGTTTCAAGATAAATAAAAAATAGGGCTGGGGGTGTAGCTCTCAGAGGTAGAATGCCCCTGGGAAAGAGGGAAGGAGGGAAGACAGACAGACATTGTGACAGAACAGATATCACAGACATGAGAAAGTGCTGCGAATACTGACATCTTTCCCTGGATATCGGCAATTATCAGCACACCACAAGATGATGAAAGACCCAAGTGGTCCCCAGAGGCCCCTCCGTCCCAGAACTTACAATGACCCCGTCACTCGCAGGAGACACTTCTTGATGCAACCGCAGGAGGGAGGTTTTATTTAGAAACCAGCGCTGGGACCCGACTCATATCTCGCTCAGGAGTAGAGGAGTCGAGTCCTGAGCAGGGAATTTAGGCATTTTTTATAGTCTAAAAATGCATAGTCACACAAGTGTGGGCATATTCAAGGGCGGGAAGTATGCACGTACATGATTGGATTATTTAAACTTTTAAACACAGCAAACCTATAGAATTTAAACATTCATCAGAAAGCGGGAAGCATGTCTTATCTATAGTATGTCCTGCTTTTCCCCCTGCCCGGGTCAAGCTGTTAATCAGGTTATCTGGGTCATCTGGTCTTTACTTGGCCCTTTCGGCCTCCCCATGGATACTCAGGGCTTATTCCAGACTCACGGGCCTGTTCTCTCCGGGGGGGGGGGGGTTGCTGGGGTTATCAGTATTGCGGGGTTCCCAGAGTGGGTGGGGGTCCCCACTCAGGCTTTTCCCCAGAGGGTGAGGCTGGCAAGCTTCAACTTATCAGACCCTGCAGGGTGCCAGTGTGAGGCCTACAGCAACTTACTTGGAAACTTATTTCACTAAAAGGCAAAACTCAAACTACTGTCATTTCTGGCTAACTAAAATTATTCCTTCAATGAGTCTTGGGATTTTTCTAAGTTGGATAAAACCCAGCTTTTGTTCTATTTGGGAGAAAATTATCCTGCTAGTCATATTTTGACAGTTTTAAAAGATGAACACTGCCATAAAAATAAGGTTAAATAAGCCAGTGTGGGAGGATGTGACGTGAATATGATATTAAAGAGAATGAAATAGTCGATTGATGTTCTTAATCATTTTGCGTAGATTTAACAAATAGCTTCATATGTTGATTACAAAATGGCTTTCTATTGTCCCAATGTTGGAACTAGACACCCTTACTGATTACGTCAGTGGCATCAGGACAATTTCCGTGGCAGATCCATTTTCCTGGAACAGTGATGCTATGCTCTGATATCAATTGTACCTAGCTGCGGCTTACTGGAATTTTAGGAAATGCCTTTTCATGAATAATGTTTAAATGTGGCTGCACCTCTGCTCCCCCATGACAACCTGTGGGATTGTGCATGGTGGAAATGCGTCCTGCTTCTTTGCTCCAGAGGACCCAGAGCACAGCAGCGGACAGCTCTAGGAGCTGGTGCTTCTTTCTCAGCAGACTATGTTGAGAGGCGGGGCCCCTACAGGCCTTCTGAAATGCTGTGTCCTCGTCACTAACAGTAATGAAACTGATCACAATCTTGCATAGGGCTTAGAAGCCTGTGGGGGAGATTTTCTCAGCTAGCCACTTAATGACAACCTCTTGGAAAATCATGGAAGCATTAAAAAATTAAGAAAAGCAATTATAAGAAGGTTCTAGGTGGCACCATTCCCCTGAATTCAAAGACCTTCTGTTGGGGTATATGGGGCAAAGAAAACACGGCCCAACAGCAGGGAACAGACTTTATTTAGGAATAAAACCTAGAAGGAGGCATCTGACCAGGGAGAGAGCCCACGAGAGTCAGAAGCCCGCCTCCTTACAGGCTTTTTACGGGGTGAAGAAGGGGAGGGTACAGGGGCAGTCGTGTAAGCCACAGGTTGGTGTGCCAGTGGCCAGGTCATCTTGGGGCAGGGCAATGGTCAGGGGGCGTTTTCTTTCTTCCCGGTTCTCCTGCAGCATGACCTTGTGGCCAGGGCTCATAGCCAGACCTCCCAGTGCCCATACCTTCTACACTAAACCCATAATTGAGCAGTGAAATTTTCTGGTTCTACGATAGACAACTGGAAGCTCAAGAGAATGTTTAGCAGACAATTTGTCAGAGGACGGTCATCACTCAGTATGCTTGAGTATGAAAGGAATGTTCAACAAGTTATTAAAAGCTTTGAACATAAAGAGTGGAACATGTGACCCCCCCTCCCATGTATGCATCATCAGCTTAAGCACTTATCAATACAGGCCTGATACCATTTTATATCTGTTCTCACCCAAGCCAGGTTATTTTAAAGCAAATTCCAGAATTGCACCACTCCACCTATAAATGTGCTATTGTGCTAATGTATATCTCGTAAAATGAGGCCTTTTTAAAAATAGGGTAAAAAGTGTATCAAGAGTTTCACATTACCAAATATCTGGGATCTTCAAATGTCCCCATTTCATAAGTATCCTTGTATGGTTGGCCTGTTTGAAACAGGGTCCAGGCAAGAGCCACCCATTGCTTTTGTCCAACATGATTCTTAAATTCCCTCAAATCTGTAACATGTCCCTCTTTTCTTTGCAACTTAATTTGTTGAGGAAATCGGGCAAGCCGGCTTGCAGTTTCTTTGTAGGCACGCCCGATTGCATCTTCTCAACATGTTTGTCTTGAGACAGATTTCCTAAAAGCAGATCCCAAGATGGGTTTGTCGTGAATGTGGTGTACTGAGGGAGTGCTCTAGGGAAAGAGAGAGGGGGAGAGAGGCAGGATGGGGGAGAGGAGCAGCTGAGCCAGGGCTGGGGGGTGTTGGAGACCAGCTCCAGCCTGACACTAGAGGGCGCTCTGGCACCACCGAGGTGCTGATGCTTCGCTGCGAGGTGCCAGCCTACCACGCCTGCTCGACAATCATATAGATTGTGGACATCTCTTCAGCAAGCAAGCTCTCTTTTGGCCCAAGGCGAGTCTACAGAGGAGAGCGTTGCTGCAAACAGCCACCAATGCTCTCAGCAGCAGGCTTACACTTACAGGATCCCAGAAGACCACCAACTGCACTCAGGCCTGAGAATCTCTATTTTCTACATTTCATTTCCTGTAAACGGTATTCAAGTCCAGAGGCTGGATCCAGATCGGGTTTTACTTTTCATGAGACGACTTTGAAGACAGTGCCGTGGGCTTTCTCCTGCACATCACAGAGCAGATTATCTTTTGAGAACTTTTATTGCGCAATTCAAGTGCAATTAAGTATTTCTGCCAGAGGCGGATTCAAGCACTTTCACATGTATATTTTACAAGTAATTGTCTCCCCTATGAATATGCACAACACTCTTGCGGGAGGATATTTTCCAACAACACAACTGGAAAAATGAAACCATTCTTTAGGTTCTTCCAGATGTTTCGGAACAAAGATCACTTGGAACTGGTTTATGTAAAATCATTAAGTCTCTCATTTAACTGGGAAGTTTCTGGCAAAGCTTCAAATGCAGTTGGACGTTAAGACCTCAGAGATTGGCATCAGAGGTCATTTTTCCCAACACTTTACTGGGCTCCTCTTTCCTCTATGGGGCCACACTGTCAGCTAGAATCACTCCATGGTGGCCAGGGGCACTGAGCATCCTCAGGTTGCAGCCCCACCCTCTTAGACCCCAGCAGTTGGTTCCATCTGCCCAGGAGTCTGGGAGGAATCATGATTGCTGCTTGCGACTTGGGTCTCATGCTGAAATGCTATGGGGAACCGAAAGTTTGTGTCCTCTCCCAGTCCGTACCCTGAGGCTCCATCCCCATGGTGATGGCGTTAGCAGGTGGAGCTTTGGGGGATTGATAAGGTCAGGAGGGCAGCACCCTCATGTTGGGGACGAGTGTCCTTACAGGAGACCCTGGGATTGCTTACTTCATCTCTGTTCTCCATATGTGGTCCAGTGAGAAACCCAAAGTCTACAACTTAGAACAGAGAGGGTCACACCAGGACCTGATCATTCTGGTACCATGAACTCAGAC
Organism: Graphiurus murinus; assembly: GCA_004027655.1. Lineage (NCBI taxonomy): Eukaryota > Metazoa > Chordata > Mammalia > Rodentia > Gliridae > Graphiurus > Graphiurus murinus. The sequence goes on along the minus strand of PVLC010046231.1, from coordinate 1,548 downwards.
TTCCAGACTCCAGAGCCGAGAGAAATACGCTTGCTGTATATAAGCACCCAGATTAAGGTATTTTGCCAGAGCAGCCTGAACTGGCTAAGATATCAATACATAGGACAGAGTTATCAAGTCAGACTCACTAGTATCAAAGATCTTATCCAGGTCCAAACCTGATTAGCAATTCCAAGGATAAGAGAGATCATGAGGTACAAGCAAGGCAGGGAGATTCAGGGCCACCAGTGTTACCCCATGTTCTTTCTTCCCACATTAGGACATTCTCTGGCCAAGATTTTTTATTTTTATTTTTTATTTTTTTGCGGTACTGGGGATTGAACTCAGGAGCATTCTACCTCCGAGATATACCCTCAACCCTATTTTTTATTCTTTATTTTGAAACCGGGTCTAAGTTGTGGAGTGCCTCACTAGGTAGCTGAGGCCAGCCTCGAACCTGGATCCTCCGGTCTCAGCCTCCCGAATGCTGGGATTACAAGCGTGCGCCACCACGCCCGGCTAGATTTTTTATTTTTATTTTTTGGCACTGGGGATTAAACCTCTGAACTACATATCCCCAGCCATTTTTATTTTGAAGCAAGGTCTCACTAAATTGCAGAAGTCCTAAGTTGCTAAGGCTGGTCTTGAATCTGCAATCGTACTGTCTCAGGCTCTCAAGTACTGTGTGTGCCGCCATGCCTGGCTCTGGCAAAAATTTAACAAGATCTTTAAATATCATGTTCACTCATATTACATGGGGCTGCTTCATCAGGAAACATACCCATTCCATATTCCAATAGAAGGAAACTGTTCCATAAATTCACAGGCTTAACTCAAGCAATCCCAGACAGATCAGGTACATTTTGACAAAATAATGTTATACATAGGAATCTTCTGCTAAACAAAACAAAACAAACTGGTCATTTTCCAAGAGGTCAAACCACCAGCACATTTACAAAGATTTTCCTAGATCCCCCCTTCCTCCCTTCTTTCCCAGGGGTGTTCCTCCTTAGTTAAGAACCTGCTTCTAACCATTTCCCTCCCACTAACATGTTTCTGAGCCCCATGACTAGAGACTAAGATAACCTGATAGGTTAGGATTGCATTCTTATCTAGAAAAGAATCAGCTCAACTTAAAACACAGGAGCAGCAGGACCTGGCCTGCATTCTAAAACTCTTCCTATTCACTCCCTGCCCCCGCCCGCTTTTCCTCTCCTCTCTATCCATAGGATCACACCTGCGTGAAGAATGGAGGTCCTCCTCTCGACTTCTTCCGCCTCTAGTTCAAACATTTCTCCCCCAAAGTGTCAAGCACATCTAGTCCCGTTTTGGTGCCCACTTCTCAGAATACACAGTTAAGACGTCCTGGTAGCCGGGCGTGGTGGCGCACGCTTGTAATCCCAGCATTCGGGAGGCTGAGACCGGAGGATCTGGGTTCAAGGTCAGCCTCAGCTACCTAGTGAGGCACTCCGCAACTTAGTGAGACTCGGTTTCAAAAATAAAGAATAAAAAATAGGACTGGGGGCATAGCTCGGAGGTAGAATGCCCCTGAGTTCAATCCCCAGTACC